>JANHGL010001232.1:50309-68854 GCA_024611195.1 Ceyx melanurus
ATTATTTTTTTTTTATATATATATTTTTTATTATGTTGTAGCATTTACACAGTTCTTCTAAATAGAGATTGGGGGAGATTTTTTTTCACCTTTTTCCCAGCTTCTTAAGGTTTTTCTGTACCTCAAGTAGCCAAAGCAGTTCAAGTTAATACTTAATGCAGCACACTTTAAGAGATAGGAATTTCTTGCAGTCGGGTCTCAATTAAGAGATAAAAGACAAAAAGTGCAAAGCACTTGATAAAGCTCAGAATACAAGGCCCGGCATGGAAGTGCTTGAAGCTGTCCATAGCGATAACTGGATAGTCAGCTGGAATCTTCTTGAAATGAAGTGGGTGCTCTAACTTATCAAATTCCACATATGGGGAAATTATTGGTGCCCACAGGGGTGATTAACACTAACTCAGTGGGTCAGAAACAAGCTGGGATAAAGGTGAAAACTGTATCTGACTATCAACACCAAATACATCCATTTAGAGGAAGATAGTGGTGTGGTTTCTATTTATTTATTTTTTTTTTTTAGTGTTGTGTTTTTTTTTTTTTCCTCTCTCTATATATCTTCAGTTGTGCAGGTTGTCAGGGTAGTGGCACCGGAGAAGCTGCATATATAGAGTGTGCTGTATAATGTGCAAATTGCAGTGCACATTAAAATGTAATCTATTTTAATAAGTCATATTAAGATTACATTTTAGATAATTGTATGTTTATCTTATACAACAAATATTTGCCCTCGCTGTATATATTCTCTGTCTCTGTCACTCTCTCTCCCTTTAAATTGCCAAGTACTAGCACCAAAAGAGAAAACAACACAGAATTTAACTGATGTAAGGGAACAATCAGCTGAAACTCAGGTAATCAAACCTAGGAGGTGATGTGTGGCTTGAAAGCCACCACCAGGATCCCTGAGCTTCCTGGTCATCCCTGCCCCGAGCCCGTGGGCAACGGGGGCACCTTGGGGCTGGGTTGGGCTCATGGAGGTCAGTCAAGAATGGGGGGACACAGATTATCCCTGGTGGGAATAGTGATGGAGTGGATTCTCACTCTGGGTTTTAAGGCTGCTGGTGGCCAGTTCAAGTGTGTATTTGGTTGTCCCCATGGAGGAGCCTCCCGTGTCCCCATTCCAATCACAAACACCCCCCAGGCACCTTCTTGCTCCTCCCTGCACTGTCCTTCATGCTCCTGCAAAATCCTTGGAGCAATTTCTGCCTTCAAATCCCTCCCTACCCTCCCACAGAAACTAGCAGTGGGGAGGCAGCTACTGTGCCAAGATCACCACTGCTGCACCAGTCATCACCCTCTCCTGGCTTCTCCCTGCTCCTCCCCTGCCCTGCCCCACACCCAGGGACTCAGCTGATGTTTTCTGTGGGGTGGGTGCTCCTTGTGTGGGTCGTTCAGCGCCCACCAAGGAGACCCCAACCCTCTCACCGATGCAATGAAGATCCAGAAGACAGAGGTCCTGTGAGCAGCATCCAAAGGCCTGCATTGAGATGGTGTTTGATGCTTATTTGTGATGCTGTTTGGGTATGTGTTCAGGAACAGTATGATTTGGGTTCCAGGCTTTTGTTGGTTTACTCATCATTCCATTCCTAGTTGTTTGGGGTTGTTTGTTGTGTTGTTTGGATTGTGTGTCTGGGGTTTTTTTTGTGGTGACTGTTCCTGGCTGTCTTTTTTGCAGCTGCCAGGAAAAAAAACCCAAACCAGCCAAACCACAACAAACAACTGTTTGAGGTTTTTATTAGCTGTGTTAGCAAGACAGGAGTTGATTAGGAGTTGATACCTGCAGGAGTCAATTAGGAGCTGACACCTGCAGCACGATTCAGAGGTGATTAGGACAACGACTGTGCTACTGCAGAGCTGCTGTCCAGGTAGTCGTTCAAAACAGCATTACTCCCACGGCTTCAGTCATTAATGTGTGATAAACTGTCAATGTTTGCTTTCATTTTTGGTCAGCAGAAGCTCAGAATTCAGAGAAAAAGATCCCTGGCCATCGTTTGCTGGAACGTTCAAGTGCCTGTTTCTTCCCACTAGACAGTGGTGAATCCTGGATGCCCATCGTGGCTGGGGCAAGTATCTTTGTTTTGTGCATACACATTTATTTATTCAGCCCCTTATTCCATGAGCAAGTTTTTAGTTTCATTTTCATTTCCGTTAGATTTTTTTTTTCCTATTTTTTTCAAGCACAGAGCAGTTTCAAACCTAGTGTTTGCTCAGCTGACAGGAATTGAACCAATGACTGAAAATAAGACTAAAATGTAAGCATTTATTTTAAAAGAAAGTGTTCAGGAACAATCAGATGAACAATGGTGTCAGCAAGAAAACTTGGAGGGAAATTGTCCTGGCACTGGCTGACCCTGGCTCTAATCTTTGTTCTTGCTTATTGGACTTAATGTCAATAGGTTAGTCACGGTGACATCCTTCAGCCTGCAGAATTGAGGGCACCAAGCTTCTTCTTCCCTGGCCACAAACAAACTAACAACTTCAAATGGCTCTTAACCTTCATCTCCATGAGCTTCAAAGGATCAGCATGAGATGCATCTTCATCCCTCATAGCAGCAGAAATCCAAGGACAATGTGATCAGTGGGCTCGGGGGCTGTGCCTCCTCTTCTGCAAATGTCTTCTTTGATTCCCTTCCCCTTAAAAAGTGAGGAGATGGGAAGGCAGTTAGTGTTTTGGTGCAGAGCCTTATTCCCCACAGGCCTTTATACCAGTGACAGAGTAGATCCAAATTACTGGTGTGAAAAATGTCCGGGGAGACTAAGTTCTCACCTGGAGTATATTTTACATTTGTTTCCTATTTATTGCTTATAGGCAGCAGGGGAATGTTTTGGTATCAAAATACCTCTTTTTTTTCTTTTTTTTTTTTTCTCTCTGTGTGTATTTATTTATTTATTTTCCTTTGGTGCTTTATCCTTTCTTTTTTTTTTCTTTTTTTTTTTTTTTTTCTTGTAAAACCCAACGTTCAAGCAGCGGCCGGGTTTGAATAATTTAGCATTTCTGAGTCAGGATGTTCAGAGTGTGAGATGACCACTGAACACTCGTGCTCTTTATTTCTTTTCATTAACGCCGCCTCATTAACTCTGCTCCCCCATTAGAAGGAGATGCTGTAGTTCGCCAGAGGTGGTGGGAAAGCAGAGGAGCAGCCAGGGTCTGTCCGACTGCAGTCTTAATGGGGAGCAATAAAGGGACGGGTAGTAACTGCTCCCTGGGATGGGGTGAGGCTGTCAGGGGATGTGGTTGCACTGAGGGTACTTTCTGGCAGCTGCTCAATAATCCTTGGAGGTGTTTTGTGTTGCTTGGGCTGGTGCCTGGGGAAATACCATCCACTCCCTTGGAGGAGAAAAAAAAAAGAGCAAATGTCTCCAGCAGTGTGTTATACTCTGAGTAAATTCTGAGTAAAATGAATGTTAATCAAAGTTGTGTCTTGCAAAACAGCAACTTGAAAGCTTAATTGTGCTGTTGTGTGTGTGGCCAGAGGCTGCATCAATCCCAGAGCAGTCAGTAATATTGTGAGATTAAAGTGACCACCTTCATTGCTGGTTGTTGTTACCCAGTGGACTGGTTTCCAGCTGCCTAGTGATACTTCCAGACAATCTTTGGATAACCTTCCAAGCTGGCTGTGACTCGGGTGTGTTGGCAGCTTCTTACCTGCCTGCAATAAGCAGCCTGTTGGAAATGCCTGTCTCAGAACATGGGTGTTCCTTGGATGTCTTCAACCAGAATGCAGCACCTGATAAACCTGCACATCCCCTGCTCACCTCCTTTCTTGAACAAAGCTTTTTACCAACTTATTGGTACAACGCTTGAGCTGCAACTCCAGAAGCACCTCAGTCCAATTTCCAATGGTATAGAAAGTGAGAAATGCAGCAGGAACTGACTTCAGAGGTAACTCTATAGCAGGGAAGAGCATGAGGGTGAGAACTCAAGCACTGCTGGGCATCCCCTTCATTGAACAGAACTACAAAGTGCAGCTTTAAGTCATTTAAGGTTGAAGGGAACAGCATAAATCTCTAACTGCATCAGTTCTCTGCTGATTTAAGACACTTAAATCTGTTTAGGAAATATGCTGTGCTGTTTCTGACCTAGGTAAAGAGGTAACAAGCATCTCCTGGAATGTGGTGGCTTTGCCATTTATTGCCCTGAGATATTGTGATGCGGATCTGAGAGCTGCCTGCTCTCTCCAGAGCCTTCATCCAGGCTTTGTGCAGAGAGAGAACCTCGTCCTAGGCTGGGCATGGTTCTGCACCCAGCTTTTATTCCTCAGGTCAGCAAATATCACGGGCATCACTGAAAATAAGCACAAGGAATATCCCTGGAAAGAGGGAGAAATGGTTGTTTATTAAACACTGTATTTTCCCAGTCACAGGAAAGCTTTACCCCGTTACACTACCTTAATTATATTGATTATTTTGAGCAGTATGGACTGGCACATCTAACGTCAGAGCTAATAGAGCAGTCTGCACAGGCTTTTCTTTCTCTTTCTAAGGCACAGGGCAGACAGACAACCCACATTCCGGGGCCTGTTTGATGGTGTGCCACAACTTGAGTTAAGCAGGTGGCAGGGTGAAATATAAAAGGGCCTGCTAAACAAAGAATTTTTATTTCCTGGTTTGTGCCTGCAGGGGAGGAATTATGAAAGCAAAGCAGAATCCTGACGGCCAAAAACCATCCAGAATTTTTAAATGACCGGATTTATTGTTCTTTTATAAAGTTATGCAGATCAATTAAAATTTACAAATAAAAGGGTTGGGGTTTGGGGTTTTTTTGTGACGATGGACCCTTCAGAAAAATAAACAAATGGCAAAAAGATTCATTACACCTTAAGAAATTGGTTTCTAAAGCTGCCTGAAGGAACTGTCTTCATCCACTTGCCTCCAGTCAGCAGAGTGGTTAGAGCACAAGCCTTTTTCCTTCAAGGCAGCATGGAAAGACAAACGGCAGCAGCTTTGCTTCCCTGAGGGGTAACGTGGTTTTTCCAATGCCTCAGTAGGGTGTGTGGGTCTGGGGGGACCCCACGCTGAAGGCTCCACTCCCACAGTCCCCAGCCTCTGCTTCTCCTCCCCGGATGGCAACCAAATCCCCAAACCAGCAGCTCCCACCACGGTCCCTGGCGCTGGAACCGCTCTGCTTAAGCAATAAGCACCCTTTGCATTTCTGAAATTAATAAAGTTAGTTTGAACCTCAAATGTCACTTATTTGCTTTCCTATTTTCATAGGTGATTTCACTAAGCAGAAGCACTCGCTAATCCTGCGTTCACACAGATAGAAGGTCAAAGTTGGTCAGTGAGCCAAGAAATACCATATCAGGGTTTCTTTCCTCTCCAATTGAAAGAGGTATAAATTGTGGAATTAGTGTATTGATTGAAGGCTACAACTTCAAGCAATCAGTTTTTCTGGCTTGACAAGATTATTTTATCCTACTTTTCTTTTATTATTATGTGTTGTATTTGAGTCATCCTTCAGGCAGATGAAGTGACAGCTTGATTTAACTCAATAAAATCCACCAGTTAGGAAACCTACTGAGCCGAACAAAAGATGAAAAGGACTGCGAGGGGAAGGTGCACAGTTAGTGTAAGCAAGCATAGCATGCTGAAAGGAGGCAACATTAACCGAAATTATGCTCTAATCAATGCATTTCTATGGAAACTTGGGAGAAATTTGTAAGACCTTGGTGCTGGGCCGGTGAGCAGATAACGCCGCTTTTCCCCTCGGAGGAGGGAAAACAAGATTTCTGGGCACGAGGCAGCTGTTGTAGCTGTGCTGTTGTGTCCGTGCGAAAAAGTTGGACAGATCTGCAAGGAAAAGCTTAACCAGGGGCTTATGGTTGTGTGGTAATTAAAACAATATCGAGGCTGTGGGCAGTAGGTCTTTTGCAGCAGCCTCGGGGGGTCAGGAGCACATGCCCTAGGCAGCGATGGGTTGATGCTAACCCTGACCTCCCTTCTAACTAGTTGTGGGCTGTTTAACCAGCAGGGTTAGAGCTACAGGTTAAAATCTTGTATGCAGACAAAATTTCCTTGTTTTTAATCTCTTGATCCTGTCTGAGTTATCTGTGGAGTAAACAGCATGGAGAAAGGGTGATGCTCACAGAGGATGATGTTACACGGAGGTAGCCACATCTTCCTCCTGCTGTTTGCCTGAGGTCCTGGTGCTTGTGCAACCTGGTTTTGATGCTTAAACTGAGGCCCATGTACATGACCCCATTTGTACTTTCTCTGCATGGGAAATAGGTGAGGGACTGGATGATGGAGGCTGTGACAGCTGAAAGGAAAGTGGAAACTTGCTGAAGGGAGTCTCTGAAGTGAGCAGTGTTGGCTGCTGCCGGTGTGAAGATGGAGGTGGATGAGGTGTAGCAGATGTTATCAGGAAAATATGACACAGGCATTGCTGTGGATTCCAGCAATGCAGCTGTATCTACTGGTGTAGGTTAAGTGGGAAAAAAATGATGTAAATGCTTTGTAAAAAATAATCTCAGTGCATTATTTAAAAAGGCAAAGCGAAGGGTGGCTGGTGACGTGTTGTTATTGCAATTGTTTTAGTCCTCTCTCTAATCAGGCTGCTTTCTCCTTCTTCCATCAGAAGTCCCCAAGTCTCCTCTGACCAATACTCTGTTAGATGCAGCGTTCACTCGGTGGTTTTCACCTTCCTCCGTGGAGATCTGCCACTGATGTATGATCAGCAAGGTGAGTCCTTTCAAATGGGACAGGGAGACCCGTGTCAGCCCAGCTTCTGTTGTTTCTGTGGAAATAAGGGGTTAGTTATCGTGTTCATCTGCTGTGTGCTGGTACCAAACAGCGCCTGGAGAGATGCTGAGTGTAAATATAGCAGCTTTATGGTTCTCTGTGCTGGCTGCTAAGTGAGTGTACATGGCACAATAAATCTGAATTGTAGTACCTTGTCCTATTCTGGAAGGTTTCCGAGGCTGTTGATACTGCCCTCAGCAACTGACCTTGATTTCCTCTGGGACCGTGTTGCTGTTTGATTTCTTTTTTTTTTTTCCCTTTAAAGAACTTCACCCAGAAGCAGGAAAACACAGTTCTGACCATGGTCACCGTTCCAGGGTGTGAGGGTGTGATGGTTTGGAGGTGGCTTCAGAGTTTGTTCAGAAACTAATTAGGTAAGTTACTAACTTAGGTAAGTCCAGGGTGCAGGAGCTCTTCAGAGTCTGCTCTTCCCTTTCTGAAAGCTTCAGTTATCATGTTTTAATCACTGAGGAGTGGCTGAGGGACCTGGGTTTGTTCAGAGGAACAAGAGGAACTGGCCTCAAGTTGCCCCAAGGGAGGTTTAGGTTGGAGGTGAGGAGCGATTTCTTCCCCTGCAGGGGTGTCCCAGGCTGCCCAGGGCAGGGCTGGAGTCCCTGTGACCCCTGGAGGGGTTTCCAAGTCCCCCCTGGAGCTGTGGTGCTGAGGGACATGGGGCAGTGGTGCCCTGGCAGTGCTGGGATAATGGTTTGACTGGATGCTCTTTAAGGTCTCTTCCAACCAAAACAATTCTATGATTCTGTTTTATTTGGCTGAGGAGCTCAAGATGATATTGACCAATGCTGATTCATACATAATCAGTTTCTAATTTATCTTACAGAGCCATTTGACTTGAATAGGTTTTGTTTGTTTATTTTTCCCCACTTAAAAGAGCATTTTGTAAATATGTGGTCCCCAGCGTTCGTGTGTGTTAGCATTTCTGTTAAAGTTGCATCTTATAGTATATAAACATATATACCCTCCTGTGTTTTAAACAGCATTCCCATGACTAATAATAACAATCGCAGACTAATTGTATACCATTCATGTTGTTTGTCTGACCCTATTGCAAACGCTGTCTGGATTCACACTTTTCCTGCCTCTTCCACTTAAATTCCTGCCATTTACGTGATGTAAAAGCAGGAAAAGGACAACTCCCATTTAAGGTTTCATGTGAGATGCCAGATGATTGTTCCAACAGCCGTGGTCTGTAACTTCCAGGGGAGTGAAGACTGTGCATTACCGTTCATTAATTCGTGTGTAATTTCTCCCACCCAACATTTCTTTGCCATTTAAAGTTGTTTTCATCTCTTCTGAGGAAGAGCATATGTTGCCATGATCTCCATAAACTGCAGTTTGGTAAATGACTTGTTTAAATTTAAGGAAAAGAGGTTGTTGATAAGTATAGTTTTCTAATACTCTTCCTCAGCTGTCATTTACTTTGACTAAATTTATTTAAACCACCTTAACCTTTCAGAGAAAGGCCAGGAGATGTTTAAAAGAATAATATGTGTCTGACATTTTGGTTTACCAAAAGGACACCATCATAATTCTGTAGTGCCTCTGTTAAAAATAAGCTAAGAAAAGGAAACTAAAATCTCTTTTTCTTGCTGCTTAATTTTGAAAGAATGGAAGGACATGTGATTGATTGTTGCATTAGAAAGTGACCTGCAAAGGCAATCACCAAATGCATTGATTTGTCACTGCACCAAGATGTGCTGAGCATCTTCCACACACAGGTGGCCTTTCCCTCTCTAATAATCACCTGGGTGTTTCATTAACTAAATATCCTGGTTTTTGGTTTTCTTTCTGGTACTGACCCTCAGCTTCATGGTACCAGATCCCTGGCCAGCAGATGGTCCCTAATGGACACAGTTCCTCAGCACCACAGCTCTATGGGGGGCTTGGAAACCTCTCCAGGGGTCACAGGGACTCCACCCCTGCCCTGGGCAGCCTGGAGGAGAAGAAATTGTTCCTCAGCTCCAAACTAAACTTCCCCTGGGGCAACTTGAGGATGGTTCCTCTTGTCCTGTCACTTGTTCCTTGAGAGGAAACCAATCTAATGTCTATAAATGTTTTTAAACACAATTCATAATTTCCGAAAAAAAAATGTTTTATTCTGTTAAATACATAAATATTTTTAAAATCTTACAATACAGAACTCAAACTCTTCAAATCTGAGACCTCGACTGGAGATACACTCTCGCTCTCCCAAAAGTTGTGTGAGTTAAAGACTGTGTCAGTTGTGACTCTGCATTTCCTGCTATTGCCAGTTTGCATTATTTCAAGGAACTCTTTTTTTTTTTTTCCCATTTAATATTCATATTCAGATATTCAAGCCATAATTTCTGTTAGTAAAGGTGACATTTTGTAAAGTTCATTATATTATTTTTTTTTTTACAGAGAAAATCTCAGGCACTTAAAAAAACAGACGTTAAATAAAGGCCCAGCAGTGTCTCCAGGCTGACAGACATCCCCACAGTTTGTCATTTTAATACCTGAATACCTGTGAGAAAGCAGTTTGATAATACCTGGGTTACTGAGCCTGACCTGGCTGCCTGACCACCTGGGAACTACCTCTGTCATCTCCATCTGCATCCCCACACCTCAGAAGTGTCCTCACCATTCTACAGTGACTATGTTTTCCTTTGACACTTCCGTGTGGCATTTTCAAGAGGTGCCATGGAAACCTCTGTCAGGTTTGTCTCCAGCTTTGGTGTCACAGACGTGCAGCACGGTGTGGACATGGAGAGCTGTCTCATCATCAGAGCCCTTCCAGGCTGGCAGCAACTCTCCACCACGGCTTGGCATTGATGTGCACGTGGGTGTGGACTTTGGGACTCCAGCTATTGTAAAATGAAGTTATTATCGATGTTTTCTTTATCATGGAGAGGAAAAAAGAGTGAAATCACATGGTACAAGGGAGAAGTGGACAAGATGGGTGTGTTGTGTGCAGGCTCCTCCTGTTTTCAGCCACTGCCAGGACATTGAGGTTCTGGAATATGTAAAGAGAAGGGCAACAAAGCTGGGGAAGTGTCTAGAGCAGGAGTGTGATGAGGGACCTGGGCTTGTTGAGCCTGGAGAGAAGGAGGCTCAGGGGAGACCTTCTGGCTCTGGCAGCTCCCGGCAGAAGGCTGGAGCCAGAAGGTCAAGAGCAAACAGCCTCAAGCTGCCCCAGGGTTGGAGCTGAGGAACAATTTCTTCCCCTCCAGGGCTGTCCCAGGCTGCCCAGGGTGGGGTGGAGTCCCTGTGAGCCCTGGAGGGGCATCAGGGAGATGCTCTTAGTGAATTGCCTGTCTGGAGTCATTCTGTGGTTTGGAATATTTGTAGGTTTAGGTTCTCTTCTGAAAATGATTTATGGATTTTAAGAATGAAAATCCTTCACTGACCGTGAGCTGCTCCTGTTAACCAAGTAGTGAAGATCGTGGGATAGATTATTTGGATGAAGTAGTTCTAAAAGGTGTTAATTGTCTGAACAAAAGGAGTTTCTTTTCTCTGGAGACTTTCCAGCCCTGTCTGGATGCATTTCTGTGTGATCTCTTCTAGTTCTGTCCTGCTCTGGCAAGGGGATTGGACTCAATAATCTTTGGAGGTCCCTTCCAACCCCTCTAATTCTTTGAAATAGTGTTTTGACAAACACAATGCACATATCTGTTATATTTTCCTCTCTTCTCCAGCACATCAGGAATCCTTCTTATTTCTTTACTTAGTCTTGAGGAGATAATTTAATCTGTTGTGGCCATAACGACTTCCAGAAACTCCTGCTTATAGTTTAATATATAATATTAATTAATTATAATATATATAGTTATAGAAAACTATGTTTTTAGGAGTAAAAGCTTCAGTTCATCCTTTCTATAGCTCTTGGTAATCCCTAGGGAAGACTCAAGTTAATGAATATGCATTTCTCCAACTCATTCCAGTACCAAGGAGTGCCAAAGGCTTCATCCACTGGTCGTACTTTCTGTTCAAGTCCCCAAGCGCCAGTTCTAAAAGTAACACATTAATTAATGCCCCGTGACATCGTTGTGACAATAAATATTCTGCTTTCGAGAAGAGAAAAACCCAGAAAACCAATGTGAAGAATGAATATGAATTAATATTAAAATCTGCATACTACAAAAAAAAAAAACCAACAATAAACCAAGGTCAAATGGCTAGAGAGGTCAAATGCCTGGTACAGGAGAGATGCTTCATGAGAACTGAGTAAAATGTCTTAAACTTAGATGAAATAATATATTTGTTTTTAGCCTTCAAAACTTTTTTTTCCTTATCTTTTTTTTTTTTTTACCTAGGACAAATAATTTACTGAAATTTTTATATTCTTCAGATTTTAGACTCCACATACTTTGTGAAGTCTCATGTCTTAGTATCAGATGGCATACCCTCAAACACACCTCCTGCAGTGATTTATAATCCACAAAAATAATTAAAACAAGCAAAACCAACTGCAAAGTCAATGTAAAAAATCTGGCCATGTTCCCAAGGGCTTGTTATTTTATGGTTGGACTCGACGATCTTTTCCAACCAAAGCAGTTCCACGATTGCTGTTCGAAATGGAGCCTCAAGGATGCTTTGCACAATTCCCATGGACACGTGATGTGGCATTTCCCTCAACTACATCAGGAGGAGGTATTTATTGCTTCATGTTGAGGTCAGGAATGGCCAAACCCTTCCCCATCAAGGGGATATTGCTAAGACAGATTTTGCAGTTCTGCTTCATCTAGAAACTCGTCTCTGATAAAAATACCCACAGAATTTTGTGTTTCATAGGTGGCTTTGCAGACTGTGTGTGTGAAGACGGGCAACTCTGCACAAGAGGTGTTTGAAAGTGTGCAAAGAACATAAAACTTGAGCATTGAAGGACCAGCACTCCTAAATATCTGCTTCCAGCCATGAAAACAGTGGCCTTATGATGAGTCCTCTACCAGTAGATGCAACTTTTCAGGCAGTGGTGCTCAAAACCTGAGGAAAGCAGCAGGCAAACAGCCCATCATTGGAGCAGGCAGAGGTACCCACACCATGGCTTGGTTCTGAGGTGACCTCTGGAACTCAGGGTAAGTAACTCGTGATATATTTATGAATATATGTTAAAATGTGGAACCTGGAGCTGTTGCTGTGTCTTGTGAAGAAGGGGACACAACAACTGGGCAGTGGCACTGAGTGTAAATGACACAGGGGATCTAAAATAGTAAATCTGTAGTTATGTATCAATTAGAAAAGAGTGGGATATGTGCACAGCATCTTCTAGTTCTCCTGAGGACAGGAATTCACTGTGCAGACACAGGGTAAAACACAACTGGTCTGTCCAGTGCTCTTCTGGTCCACGAGGCTTTGCATGTAAACTCTGCAAGCAAGTGAGGGTGCTGAGCAGAGCCAAGAAAAGTCCTCATGCTCAGGAGCTCTGGCTGTTTGGTGAGACTTGAGTAGTGTTCTGCTTTTGAACTGGCTCTAGATATGGACATGGCTAGAGGAACCTGCTTACAAAGAGCAACGTGTTCTGAGAATCATGGAATCATAGAATGGTTTGGGTTGGAAGGGAACTTTATTTCATTCCAGCTCTTCTGTCAGGGGTTGGGATGCCTTCCACTAGAGCAGGTTGCTCAGAGTCCCATCCAACCTGCCCTTGAGAAGAGTAACAGTGAACTTCACAAACCAATGGACATAAATACCAATTTGAAGGTGACTTTGCACAAGTGAGATGAGTTCTTTGCTAGGAGCAACTTCTACAAAGAGATGGGTCGGTCTCAGTGGTTCTGGCTAAAGGCTGGCTCAGGTGTTTAAGGTCTAATTTGATGGGTAGGCTTCTGAGAACATCTCTGCTTTACTGTGTGCTCATAGTACTGGACTGAGCAGCTGGAGGAAGGGAGCTGGGCAGGAGGGTGCTGGTACCTCTCCAGATTTGCTTCAGCCTCCCAAGGGATCTCTGGCTCTTACTGTGCTTTGGGAGCCATCCACATCTGGAAATATTATTCTTTCTCCACCTCCACGGAGCACTGACCTCGCGCTCAGGCTCCCGTAAGGTGGCATTTTGCCATCTTTGGTGGCATTTCAGGAGAATTCTGGGTTGGCGCTTGTAATAACGTGTATCTTGAATAAAATGACCCGGCAACTGAGACTATAGGACCCCGTAAGTAAGGGAGAGGAGAGGGCTGTGTTTGTCACACTCTGTCCAGCCACTATCACCAGCTGATTTTTGTAGCATCTAAGCTGAATATTACAAGATTTTTAAAGGGGCAGATGCCCCTTGAGTCTCGGCGATGCTCCATCAGGTGCCTAGTGTCACATACCTTGTATGACAAACATTTGATGTGACACTTATGCACGCAGGTTGCTCCGGAGATATTTTTATAGGTCAGACTAAATATCACACATCCAACCCTTCAGTCAGGTAGCGGAGCCGTCTGTGATTGCAGCTAATGGTCTCCGAGGTTGCCATGGTTCCTGGTAAACAGCATCCCGTGGCTTCTGCTCCCGTCTTCGTCGGAGTGAAGGGGCAGATAGCAGCAGGGACAGCAAGAGACTTGGTGCCAGCATTAGCTCCAGGTTTCTCCTGACAATCAGCTAATCCAGCCGGCCGTGATTTCTATTTCATCCTCCCTGTCGGTATCCAGCTCTCCCAACAGTTCAGCTGTGCCAGCCATGCAAGGACTGTACGAGGAGGTCCTTGTCCTCTGAAAAATCTCACACGGGTCTGTGTTCCCTGAACGGCTTGTCCCCAGTCAGGTGTTTTGATGGATGATTGGAAAAGGAGTCTATGGAGTCACAGAATGGTTTTGATGGAAGAGACCTTTAGGATCATTGAGTCCAACCAGCACTGCCAGGGCATCACTGCCCCATGTCCCTCAGCACCACAGCTCCATGGGGGTTTGGAAACCCCTCCAGGGGTCACGGGGACTCCATCCCTGCCCTGGGTGTATATGGTAGTGAAGTCAAGGAGGACATGAACAAGCAGGGCCTCAGAAACATGGAGCATCTGTCAGTTAGGAAGGATGTAGTGGTGTTTATTCTTACCTGGACCTCTTGTGTTCGCACATGTGAGACCTGGTGATGCTTCTGATATGTTTGGTGTGCAGTGGGGCATGAATGCAATGAAAACAGGGTGTTTTGCAGAGTTTGGCCACTTTGTGCCTCAGTGTCCCTGCTCATGGCAGGGGGGTTGGAATGAGATGATCTTTAAGTCTCCTTCCAAACCAGGCTGTTCTGTGGGGCTATTATTTTTTTTCCAGTCCTCATTCTGAAGCTGCATCCTGAAACAACAGAAAAAAAAGAGTAAATTAATTTGAAAGCTAGGATCAAGAGAACTTGAATTCTATAAAAGTTGGGAGTAGATTTTAGTATCCCATCACCTTACAGGAAGAAACTAAGGACAGGGACAGTTCATATTTGGGCATGTAGTTATGTAAAGCAGGTTTCAGTTTTATTTTAATCAATTTAATTTTTACCTCTCCCCTCGAGGACAGGCTGAGGGAGCTGGGATTGCTCAGCCTGGAGAAGAGAAGGCTTCAGGGAGACCTCAGAGCACCTTCCAGTTGCTGCAGGGAGCTGATCCAAAGCCTGGAGAGGGGCTGTTTCCAAAGGCCTGGAGTCAAAGGACAAGGTGCAATGGTTTGAAATGACAAAGAAGTGGACTGAGATGAGAACTAAGGCAGAAGTTCTTTCCCAGCAGAGTGGTGGATGATGGCACAGGTTGCCCAGGGAGTGGTGGAGGCCCCATCCCTGGAGACATCCCAGGTGGGCTTGAGGATGCTCTGAGCACCCTGCTCTAGTTGAGATGTCCCTGGTCTCAGCAGGGGGTTGGACTGGATGAGCTCCAACCCAGACATGTCTATGATTCTATGAATTCAATAATCTGATAAATTCCAATATATGTTCCAAAAAGCTGATAAATTCCAATATATGTTTTCTTAATGTTTCTCTGTTGCCTTTTGGGAGGCTGCCAGAGGAGGTGAAAGGAAGATGGAAGCACTGAGAGTGAGCCAGCCCCCCTTTCTGCTTTGCCTCCCCTCGTCCTCCTGCCCCTGTGCTTGCTGGGGGGTAATTCACCTCAGAACCCCCCCAGTCAGCTCCATTCTCAATGACTCTTCCCCATCACCTTTAAACAGCCTCTGCTTAACCCACACTATGGAGAACAAGTTGCAGATTCAGCTACCAGGCCAATTATGTTCTTTTATGTGTTCCAGATAATGCCAAACAGGTTTTGTGTTGACTTACGCAGGTTATTCTCCCGCTAAGTGTGCGCTGGGTGTTTTTTATCTGCGGCTGACACCGCAGGGACTCTGCTGCAAAGAACAACCCCGGCTAAACATCTTAAATGCTTCTCATAGAAACACAGGAAAAAACTCCACGTAGCCATTATTAAGCCAGCACAAATTTTATACACTGATTTTTAACGGCATTCCAGCTGTAGGGTTTTTTTTTCCTTCATGAAGATAAACAGTGGAATTAATTGATAATACTTGGGTAGTATGGGAAATGGTGCACTTCTGTTGTAGCAAGGGAGAGCTGCAGGAGGTATTAGGAGTTTCTAGATGATGAGGCAAGGAGGGAAAAATGTTCAGTACGTGGTGTGTAGAGGATTGATTGCTGGAGGTGTTCATTGCCACCAGTGGTTTAGGTGTGGGTGATGCTGTGTGGAGAGGGGAGAGAAAGCAGTGGTGGGTTTTTCAGCTCCTGTGTTGTTACTGATGTTGTTAGAGTTGTTGTTACTGATGATGTTAGGCTAAGGAGTGGTTCAGTTGCTCCTATGTAAACATCTAATCACCTGCTGCATGTCTGGAGGTTTGCCTCCCTGACCTGGGAGATAAAAGATTTTATTTTTCTATGTAAATTCTCATCACGTCGTGGTTCCTTTCCTCGTAGTTGTTTGTTGATTTAGTAAATAACAATGTGCTCTCGTTAAGTGTGGCCTCCTCCTACCTGCACTTTTCATCCTGGCATCCTCTACTGTAACAGGATTCAGCACATGCTGGATGCTTTGTAATTCAGGGCTTGAACTTCAGGGTCAGCAAAAAGTTCTCTGAGCTCCAGCCCGCTGCAGCAGACAGTGAAGAGAAGCTCATAATGCTTTTCCCTGGTGTTGCCTGAGATTGTTTGGGCAGGACTGACACCAGGTTGGGTTTTCTCACCGATGAACATCCAGAAAAGTGAAAATTTATGGTTAGTGCATCATCCCTGTCCATATGGTCTGGGGCAGCCCAGCGAGCCACCTTTGTGGTGTCTTGCCTGAGATATTCCTCGGGATCTGGGTGTCCCTAAAGTCTGGGTAAAAGTCACAACCTGAGTTGTTGGGGTGCTCTGAGTTCAACCAACTGCACCCCCACATAGGGCTTATTATACCATTCTGATAATTTTTAACATCTACTTTATTTTGTATTGCCTGTCCGCATTCCAGCCACCCTCAGCTCGTTAGAGCTCTGCCTTTACATCACCAAAGGCTGTTGATATTTGCCTAAGCAAGGTTTGTGCTGTTAGCAATGAGGGTACCGAGCTGCTTTTACTGACATTTTTAATGTTAGGTGATTTTATAGGTTTTTTTCTTTAAGTTCCTAATAATCCTTTGCTTTCATATTCTAACGGCCTCCATGGGATGTATTTACTGGTACACAAAATCGACTCTGAATTTACATCTTGCATTTAGTTTCTGTTTTGACAGACGCTGCCTTTTCATCAAGTACCATCAGTTTAAAGTGAAGAAACCCTTCTCCCCTCTGGCGAGAGCTGAAGACTTCTCCTGGGGTGGGAGGCAGGGACTGTGACTCGGGACCTGGCATCCTGATGCTCTTCCTCCTCGGGAGCTGTTGGCTTCCCAAATTAACAGCATCCAGACTTGCTGTCATCTGGAACCGATGTTAGATTTACCCCAGACTGTTTGAACAAAGCTCGGGAGAAGAGAGGGGCTGTCCCCAGACTCCCTGGCTGTGCCTTTTATCCGGTTCTGACATCACGTATTGGAAACGAGGGGAACTGTTTCAGAACAAGCATCTCTGACAGCTTGGCAGATTGATAGAGAGGTTTCCTGATTTCATCTCTTTTTTATTTCTATTTTTTTTCTACTTTTCAACAATGCCTTCCTACCACTTGCCAATCTCTTCTGTTATCACTGGTGTCATTGTATCAGATGCCGAGATGGCAAGTTCCTGAATTAGCATTGCAAGGAGGTTATTTAATTTACTGGGGTCTGTTTATCCTCTCATAAAATTCCCAAGTTGGTCTTTTTTTTTAGTGACATGTGGAACACATGCGGTATGAACTGTATTTAGCCTAGGAAGGACCCCACCAGGTCCCCAGACATGCCACGGGTGCTGAACTGAGAGCTGGGTACACTGCACTGTCTGGGATCCAATCCTGCAACAGGGAATGAGGCAAAATTCTCCCTGACTCTCTCAAGTGAGTACTGGGTGTCCCCTCCCTGGCTTCAGAGGTGTCCTGTAGTAGTTCTGTGGTTTAGGAAATCCCATGCTTTGCCCTGTAACTGTGAAATTAACTTTTGTTTTGCTTGGAAAAGACCTTAAAGAGCATCGAGTCCAACCACTCCCCAGCAGTTCCAGGGCACCACTGCCCCGTGCCCCTCAGCACCACAGCTCCATGGGGGGGTTGGAAACCCCTCCAGGGGTCACAGGGATTCTATCCCTGCCCTGGGCAGCCTGGGACAGCCCTGGAAGGGAAGAAATTGTTCCTCAGCTCCTGGGGCAGCTTAAGACCAGTTCCAGTCATGAACTTTAAACAGCATCACACAAGCAAATATGGAGATAAATATTCCTGAAAACATTTTAACAACTTCGTAATTTTAAAAATACTTTTTTTCCTTCATTCAGAGGAAAGAAAAAAAGAACAAACATATCTCAAAGAATACCTGTTAAATACTAGTATTTCTGTCTAGAAAACAAGCAGCTTGCCAGTGACTCTTCCTCTCGTACCTCTCATCTTATCTTCAGCTCTGATCCTCTGAAACCTGAGCTCGACTTCTGGTAACAGTCCTGTGCTGTTTATTAGGTATAAATATTAGGTACACAGGTGAAATTTAGTCTATTTTGTCCCTTGTTTTTCTTACAGCTTCCCTGATTAGGTGACATGTTAAATTGTACTAGAGTCACAAGTTGTACTTGGAAAAAGATGCATTAAACTGGGTTGTTTATGTTATTCTTGCACCTACTCCTCCTCCCCATAAACACTACTTTTATAGAAAACCTTTGTTTAAATTCTCTTTCACAGTCATAGAATTACAGAATTATGGTTTAGGCTGGAAGGAGCCACTAAATCTCATCTGGTCCAACCCCTTGCAGGGAGGAGGGTCATCTGCAACTAGAGCAGGATGCTCAGAGCCCCCCCAACCTCCCCTGGGATGGTGCCAGGGATGGGGCAGTCCCTGTGTGAAAACACAGGTGTCCTGAGCAGCACAGGAACACCCAAAGGTGCAACCTTGTGAGTGTGAGGAACCATCAGCTTGGTGGGGATGGAGAGAGCTCTGAAAGCCTCAATGAGGAGCCACTGTAGTGGTGGAAGATGAGCAAGCCAGAAGGTGATGTTGTGGTGAGGAACATCGTTGCCTTTAGGAATATTTCCCAAGAGAGAGGTGTGACTGGGGGTAATGGAACAGTATTGGTGTTGAGTCAGTGCAGTTGTGATGCTGTTCCTCTGCCTCGGCTTATACAACTTTTAATTCGCATTTGAACTGGCAGTTTATCACAGAATTGTTAGGGTTAGAAGGGACCTTAAAGATCATCCTGTTCCAAACCCCCAGATAATAGCAGGGACACCTCTCACTGGATTTCCAAGTTAAAAAAAAAAAAAAAAATAAATTCTTTATT
>JANHGL010001233.1:0-24897 GCA_024611195.1 Ceyx melanurus
GCAGCCTGGGGCTGGCTGCCGGCCGCGGCAGGACCAAAAGGCAGTAGCGGGCGCTGAGCGGCGCCGGCCGCCCTCAGGGACGAGCAGGGCGCGGCGCGGCTGCACCGTACGCGCGGGGGCCCGGCCCGGTGCGAAGCGGTGCTGCCCCCTGCCGGGGAGTCGACGCCGCGGTGGAGGCCCCACCTGCCGGCGTGGCGGGACCCGTTCCCGCAGGCTCAGCCTCACTGCGGAGCAGAACCCGGGCGCGACGGGCCAAAACTGGCCCGGCCCCGAGAAGAAACCCCCGTCCGGCGATAGCCGCAGCTCCCTTTGCTCACTCGCACCGCCCTCGACCCCACCCGGGCCCGCCCCGCACCGCGCCGCGTCCTTACCTGCGCCGCCCGCTACCCCCGCCCCCCTCAGCGTTGTCCTGTCCCTGCTTGGTGGGCTGGGAGGCCGAGGAGGGGGTGGGGCCCGAGCCGGGCCCCCACCGTCTGGGTCGTAGGGCGGTGCTCACGGCAGCTGGTGGGGCGCGGCCGAGTCTTGCTGCGGCGATCACGACCAGGGATAGGGATGGGGCCGGGGCCGGGGCCGTCGGGAAGGCTGACGGGAGGGAAGGGCCCGGGCCACGGCCGCCCTGGCAGCTCCTTCTCTGAAGGCGGGAAGACTGGATTCAGGAGCAGCTTGGCTCACCGGGGAGCACAGGGATGTGCTGGTGCGACCCTCCTTCACACCTCGTCGCTGTCGGGAGCTGCAGCACGGCTTCTGCTGGAATTTTCCACATGCTGCTACCAGCCCCAGGCTGGTCTGCAAGCTTCGGCCAGGCCATGTTTGCAGCATTGGGCAGGGAGTTCTCGTCCTATTAATTAACCATGCTTCTTGTGCTGGGACACAGGATACTCATGCCATGTACCTTTGCTTCGGTTCCCTCCAGCTGAGGCTCTGCCTGACAACTTTGGTGGTGTCTTTCCATCCAAATCTGTTGAAACGAAGAAAACTCAGCAACACCTTAATGTTGTATGAGCAGGCATTTCTTTAATATGGCGCCGGGCAACACAGGGGATATCTCCACCTAACACGTGCACTGGGTGTAACGGGTTTCTCACACTTTACACTTTATCTTATACATTTTCACAGTACACTAACAAAGGGAGTGCCTAAATTAATCAAATCCAGGGATTTGGATTGCACGGTCCTTGGACATACTTAGTAAATAATGGGGATTCCTCTGGTGGTCACAGGGGTCCCGGGGGAGGAAGCCTCGAAGTCTTCATCAGCTTGAACTTTTCACATCTCTCTTCCGACACATGCGTGATTGGAGTTGTTCACCCCAAAACCAGTGTTTTGGGTGCAGTTGTCCTTGAGAATCCTCCTCCTTCTCCCTTCTTAACAGCCCCAGGTCACTTCACACTTCCTCAAGAACACTGTATCACTTAAAATTTATTACAAAGTATGCCAGCAATCAAAACAGTACTGGCGGTGCACAAAAGATAATGGTAGGTTCGCAAGGTAGCTTTGTAAGGTTCGCAAGGCCATCATGACTGGGAGGCCCAAGCAAACCACCTATTTAAAGTTTAATACTAAGAATGCACTAAATACACTACAACGTATTAGAAAGCATAATGTTTCCTTACCCCTCTAGGTAAAGGTTCTTAGTCCCAGAAACATCACATTGTACGTGATTGATTATACAATTTGAATACACAAGGCTGCATCTGAAACCTTCCAGGTGCTTGTGGCAAAACTCTGCCTGGTGGGATGATGCCATCTGGATGCACAAAAGGTGTCATCCCTGCATAGATAAGGCCATAGGCATGCAGATCAAGGTTGTGTCGCCTGCACAACCCCCATGAATGGTCTGCACGCACCAGGTGATAATGAAACTTGCTTGTGAACTGTGAGCCAGGAAAACCCAGACACATATTCACTGTCCAGTTTCACATTTCTGCCACAGCCCGTGTGTAATTCCATTACACAGAATCACAGAATAATCATGGTTGGAAAGGACCTCCTAGATCACCGAGTCCAACCATACCAACAACAACAAAAAACCTAAATACCCGACCATTCAAAAAAACCACAAGACCCCTACATACCTGCCACTAGATCATGTTGTGAAGCACCATGTCAACTTGTTTCTAAAATACCTCCAGAGATGGTGACTCAACCATCTCCCTGAGCAGCCTGTTCCAGTGCCTCACCACTCTTTCTGTAAATAACTTCTTCCTAATATCTAATCTAAGCCTCCCCTGCTGCAACTTCAGGCCATTTCCCCTGGTTCTGTCATTAGTAATTAAGGACAAGAGGCCAACACTCACCTCTTTACAACCTCCTTTCAGGTAGTTTTAGAGGGCAATGATGTCCCCCCTCAGCCTTCTCCAAACTAAACATGCCCATCTCCCTCAGCCTCTCCTCATTGGAGTCACTGAAGGTATGACTGAGGAGAGCATGTACTTCAGAACATCCATTTCCTGACAGTGCTATCTTTCAGCTAAGAACTCTGGCTTTTTTAGAATCATAGAATCATTAAGGACAGAAAAGGCCTCCAAGATCATCAAGTCCAACCATCAACCCAGCATTGCCATGATGACTAAACCATGTCCCAAAGTGCCACATCTACATGTTTTCCTTTCAGGTAGTTGTGGAGAGCAATAAGCTCTCCCTCCAGACACCTCACAAGCTTCATTGCCCTTCTCTGGACACTCTCCAGCACCTCTATGTCTTATACTGCAGTCCCCTTTGAGAGCACAGCACTCAAACTGTGGTCTCACCAGTACCAAGTACAGAGGCACAACCAATTCCCCAAAACATACAAGGGGAGAAGTATAAATCCATAAGAGTGCACAGACTGTTTTGCTCTCTTTTTTATAGCAATATCTTCATGGCCTTTCCAGAATGCACAGCTCTTTTCCTCTGAAGGAAGATGTGTTGCTATCCATGTTGTTCTATTTCACACCCTTTCTCCAACAGATGGCATAGATCTCACCTGTTTAGAAAGAGATGTTTGAAATAGTTTTGCATCTTAAAATAAGATCCTAGCTATGAACAGGATAAGTGATTCCAGCTAACAGGTTGGGTTTTTCTCCAAAGATTCATCCCCTATTTTTCCTCATTATTGGTGTCAGATGTTAACCCCTGTTCTGCTAAGGCTGTATGTATG
Organism: Ceyx melanurus; assembly: GCA_024611195.1. Taxonomy (NCBI): domain Eukaryota; kingdom Metazoa; phylum Chordata; class Aves; order Coraciiformes; family Alcedinidae; genus Ceyx; species Ceyx melanurus. The sequence goes on from JANHGL010001233.1 coordinate 3,140, forward strand.
GAACTACTGTGGGTCAGACTGACAGATAAGATGGACAAGCTGATTTGTAATTTCTATGAGTACTAGGCATGGTCCAGGTGCTTAGATATGCTGATATTACTGCCCACCCATAGATGTGAATACATATGTCATAGAACAGTAGAAATAAAACTAAGTTTGTATTTAGAGGTAAGCCTGAATTTATTCTAGGATTAAAACATCGCTGAGGTGCAGAAGTAGAACCAAATGCTACAGCTAAATTCTTGTTCTATAAAGGACTATTCTAAAGCCTGAATCTTGTGGTTGAGAGAAGCCTCCCCATTTTCTGGCTTTTGGTTTGGTTTTTTCTTTGATTTGTTTTGTTTTTTAAGAGCATTACAACTGTAAAAAGGAGGGGGTTTCAATTCTGCTGTGCATAAGTACCTGTAGCAACCTCCCCCTGTGATTTTCACTCCATTAAATCCTTCGAGTTTCTCCTTCAGAATATACTTTTGTGTGATACACAGACAGTGAACAACTATACTGCTGCTGTCCAAGCCCAGAAACTTGCAGCTATTCACTGCCAGATCTGTGAGTGGTTTGAAGTCAAATGGGGGTGGGATTCAACAGTGAGGAGGAGTTAGAGGAGCAGTAGGTACTAGGTGTGGCTGATCTTTAGTAAAAGAGGAATAAATCTGGAATTAACACAGACTTGCAGGTTTGTGTGGATTAACTAGTTCTCTACTGGACAAATCTTGGAGGACAAAAATCCCCACAACTGTAGGCCTCCTCTCTCTCAGTTGTAGCAGCAGAGAACAATAATGCTACAGAGAGCAATGCAGTTACAATGTCATAACTGAGAAAAGAACCAGCTCAGAGAATTTTATTATTTCTGGTTTAGAATAAAATTTCTTTTACCCATAGAGAGTAGTGTGGGAAATTTTAGAGGGACTGGGGAGTTCTCAGGCCCTGCTGGAAGATAACATTGATACTGACCTGTGAGAAAGTTTTAATGGGACTGGAGTTCTCAGGCTCTGGTTGAGGATAACACTAACTGAGTAGCTTGTTATGAGAAAGATGCATAGGCTGGGAGATAAGGGGAAGTTGAACAAAATCATGAGAAGCAGCAAGTGATGAGAGAATGCAGGTGTTTTGCTAACATTGTTAGATACCAGGTATTGTAACTTGACCAATAAGGAGTTGGAAAAAGAAGGCGACAGAAAAATGCAGCCTATAGAAAAAAAGACACACTTGTTTTGCTTCTTGTGCTGAACAGATAAAAGAGTGCTGGAAAAAAATCAAGTGGCTTCGGTTCATGGCTTTTGGGGCTTCAACTGGTAGTGTCAGCTTTTGGTTTTGGCTTTCAGCTTTTGCTTTTAGCTCCGTTGTTTGGCTTGGGCCTTTTAGCTTCGGCCTGGTCTTTGGCTTTCTACCCTGAACTCACATATTATTGTGTCCGTCTGAACTTCGACAGAGTAGAGACCCTCATTTAATGTAATCATGGAAGAACTCTGACTGGGCAAGTCATGTTCCAAGAAACAGTTCTATTCCTTTCTTATTTCATTCTCTGTTGATAGTCTTATGAAAGAACACATGTTGAATTTCTAGAACTTTACCCTTCTCCAAAACTGTCACCTAACTTTTGTCAGCAGAAGAGTACCATACGTTCACTGGAACGTGTTCCTCCCAGTAGAGGAATGAAACACATCTTATTTTTCACAGAATCACAGAAATCACAGAAATCACAGAATCACAGAATCACAGAAATTAGGGGCTGGAAAGGACCTAGAAGATCATCTAGTCCAACCCCCCTGCCTGAGCAGGATCATCTAGACCAAGTCTCTCAGGAACAGATCCAGGAGGGTCTTAAGTGTCACATTTGATTCAGATTTTTTTTTTTTTTTTTCAGTTGTTGCCATGCAGTTTGTCAGCCAACTTTAATCCCCTGGTAGTAGAAGACAGCCAAACAAGATAAAGAGAAGCAATATACTTTAGTTGGAGCCCTTAAACTTCTTGATTCAAGCAATATCACCTGGTCCTATTGCCAGTGAAAATTAAGGAAAGAAGCATAACACGTTCAGTATTTCTGCCCAGGAAAGCAAAAAATAAATTACATGGAATGACCTCCAATACAAATTGCTCTTTTAGCAGCAATTTTCAAATCCAAAAGGAGGTGTAAAAGAAGGAGAAACTCTTCTAAAAAACTAACAAGATTCACAGCATCAGAAAATCAGAGCTGAAATCAGACTTGTTAACTTACAATAGCCATAGTCGTGCAATAGGCTGGGAAGAACATGACTTCAGGATCTGAGTCCCTCTTGGTGACTACTATAACCTTTCATTAGACTTCCAACCTTCACATCCAACTACTACTGTGAACTGGTTTTGGCACTGTAATAACCTTGAGGTTCTACAAAGTCCAGGGTGTCATAGATGGTGTATCCAGGAGTCATTATTGATGGGAGACTTTCCCCTGTGACTTCTCCCTAGCTTTTTCTTGGGCTCCTCTCTAATCTTTAGCCACAAATGAATAGAGAATGATTTAGCGAAAGAGCAATGATTAAGGACCACGAGGAGACCAGTCTCTCCACTGGACAACATGCCAATGGGAAAATCTTACACCAATATTACACAGTCCAGTCAAAAAAAAGCCTCTGTGAAGTGTGAGACCTGGACATTAGTCTTCACCCTGAAGAGCTACAGAAAAGTTGTTTTGCCATAAAAGTATGTGAACTGATAGAAACCAGAAGTCTTCCTGAGGTTTTCGTAAGTCTTCTGTGAAATAATCCACATGGAAAAATGTTTTTAGATGTATGTTTCAGGCTTTCATCTGTTCAGAATACAAGGTACATTTCATTGCAATGGTTTGTGTACAGTAGCAGCACTGGATGTGTTAAGAAATTTTTTAAAAAATCTTGTTATTTATGTAGTAATTTAATTTAGGGCAAATTCTGCCTGTCAGTGTGCCTGAAGAGTCCCAAATGAGAGTCACATGCAAGCAGACAAAGGCAGTAGAGAGTTCCTAGAGCATGACACGGATAAAGCAACAAGGAATCTAAATGTCAGACATGGGTTTGTAGGTTAAAAAAACAAACCATGGTTTATTTAAATGTGTAAAGTACTTGGGAGGGAAAAAGATTACATTGTACTATGGCAATACAGACAGCACATACAAGCTCACCCATGGTAATAAATTCAGACTACTCTTTCCAGCCTCCTAATCCACTCAGTCACACAGATCTTTGGGAGAGGCTTGCCGTCGATTTCTCTAGGGGTCTCCACACTACAGATTAATTTCAGTCAGAATTTGCTGTCCTGTTTCTGTGTCAGACTCAGGAGCAGAGCATCATCCTCCCTCCCACCAGGGGAGGCAGGCAAAATATGGCAAAACTTCCCATGCATTAAGACCCTCTGTCACAGGTTAAGTAAAAGTAGCCTGATGGAACATCTGATCTTAGGACAAATTACCAGGCTATCTGCCTTAACCTTATCCCAGAAGTGGCTCATCACTGGGATGAAAAGCCTAAAGCTGCAGAGACTGAGAGAGGTATTAGATAATTAGAAAATGCCATTTCCAGACACAGCTTTTTACTTTAGATTCTTCTCAATCCAGTCTTTGAAGGGAAGAGCTTTGGTGTAGCCACTGTAGAGTTCTAGGTTGCAAGTTTTATCATAACCCCAGCTCACTAATCCCATCAGGTGCCACCTTAGCTCAGGAGATGCTTTTCCCGGCAAAGTTATGGCTGCAATTCCACCAGTCTCAGCAGGGCAGATATTAGAAAAAGCTGTGTGGTCTTGTTTGGCACAGAACATGCTGTCAGTGATGCTGACTTGTATCCCATTATCCTCATACTGTTGCTCACACAACAGTGAATCCACCATCCGAACAGCTCCCATGCGGATTGTGTCATTCTTGTATCCAGGATCTTTAATGTCAGCTAATACCTTCCAGCCAGTAACCATTATTCTTAAGTCCTCTGTGGATGAAGTCAAGTCATGAGAAGATGACAAGCAAATGGGTTGAACACGACTGCTGATTCTGGCTTTGTCCAAGAGTTTTATGATAGCTATATCAGAATCAAGTAATATAGGGTCATAATTGGGGTGCACTATGACAGCAGAAATCTGGGGGGAAACAAGAGTAGGAAGAATTGTAGAGTTAAAAGCAATGAAAAGCCAGCAGCACTCTTGCCATACTACTATAATATTTGTTATTTTGCATACTTCTCTATCCTCCACTCCCACTCTCCTTTCACCATGGTGCTCACTCAAGTGAGAAAAACGCAAAGAGATCGAGCATCTTCTGAACGTCCTTGGTTTTGTTTTTTTAGCTTGGGTTTCAGGACAGTTTTTTATTGCTTTTCCTGATGAAGAGTAGTCAAGGACATTTTAAGCAAAATGGGGAGTTAATGTGCAGTTCAAGCTTTTCCACTGTTTTCTGAAAATAGTTTACCTGCCATACCATCTTCAGTCTGTAGAATTTGATGGGGGGGTACTGGGAGGAGCAGTCTTCTTATTTAAATTCAACCATCTTCCCACCAAAAAAGGAATACTAGCAGTATATTACATTATGTTGTGAACAAACCTTTACTGATAGTTACCTTGATGAAAAACTACAAGAATGGATAGGAATCCTACGAAGAAATGTTATTAAAAATATTTCCTTACAGGAAAAGTCTGAAAAAGCTAGAATTAGAGAAAAAAAAAACAAAAATAGGTGGAATATAATAATATTAACTAAGATTTCTTGGATAAAATCCATTCATTAACTCGCATACCCCTCCACTCCAGAAAAAGAGAGACATACAGACAAAATTGCTGTATTTAATCCTCATTTTGAGGTCTATCTTTCTAGTTCTACTTAAAAAAACAAACAGCTCTGGTGAGCCTGAGGCGCTACTTTTGTAACTGGAGCCAAACATAAAGTTGTTGAGTTTAGAACTGTACCTTGGGCTGAGATGTGAAATGCACTCATGGCATCAAAGTAGGATCTAGTGCACAAGTGTTTCCCTCATAAATTATGCTAATCACTTTTGACAGTAGCTGGCATCTCTTCTACTTTTGTTGTTTTGTTTTGTTTTTCTGGCAATGTCATTCAAGATATTACAGCCCATAGAACCTGAACTTAGTGTTATGGGCGGTGAACACACGAGTTGGACAGTGTCAGAGGCATTTAACGCACTACTTGTGCATGGCACTCCTTGTGCCATGACAGTTCTGTCACTTGAGTCTCTAGATATGCACTTCAAAGAGTAGTGTGTAAAACAATATACTGCTCAAAGGACAACCTTCTTCTCCTCATTCAAGACAGATGTGATCAGCATCTGTCTGTGCTCATCATTTTCCCACCCCATCAGACTTACTCACCCGCAGGTTCTGGATGGTCTTTTCATCCCTGTCGTCGTCCCTGTAGAATTTCCCCAGAACCACCTTGAGCTCTGCTGTCTTGAGCACAATGGTCTTGCCCAGGTCAGTGACACAATGAGCTGCCACCACCACAGTGCGCTCGTTCACCAGGGCGCCGCTGCAGATAAGGATCCAGGCCCCTTTCCGGAGACTGTTCTCCTTCACCCCACTGGCCATCCGATAGATTGCTGCTTGCCAGGGCCACCTGGTAGAGGTCACTGCCTTCTGAAAGGTGATGTTTTCTGCTTTTCCACAGACTGAGGAAATGTGAACCAAGAATGAGGTAATGCTTTTTCCCCACCAAAGAATATTAATATCCCTCCCTAGTCTCGCTTATGATGTGCCAAAAGAAACCAAACTGCAATGGTTAGAGTAAGGGACAGCTTTCTAATTAACCTTTGTCTTCAACCTTCACAATTCTATGAGTATTTTATGTAGATTAAAAACAAAATCAAATCTTTTTTTTTTTTTTTTCATTATCTGAATTCCTGGCTGAAATAGAAATGTGGATATAGCACTTGAGCAGGTGAATTTTCATGACAACTTTATCAAGCTGCACTATAATTAGATGAGTGCATAAAGAAATATAAAGAACAACCCTGACTCTTTCTTATAATAAGACACCATAAAGCCAGCAATGCACTACAAGTCACCCTAGGCATTGTGAGGTCCTCTCTCAGAACTGACCTTAGGACAGATAAGTTCAGGTGCATGACAACAGACTTATCTTGCAACAATAACCTTGAAGCAAGTGCATCTAAATCAACAGCCATTGTGGGGAAAAGAAAAAGTTCAGCTTGTTCTAGGAATACATTACCTGGGGTAAATCAGTATTAGGAAGGGTTTACTTCACTTGAGTTACATTATGGGGTCACAAAAGTCTTTCTCTTTGCAATGTTTTTCAATGCATGAGATGATCTCAAAGCAAAGCCATAAACTCTAAAAGTTTGCTTGTGGTTAGGATCTACTTTTCAGAGTTTGCCTGATGTCAGTAATAAGTTGTACCAAATCTTGTCATGTTCTTACCCTGACTTACTCTATTTACTAGCTCTGAATAAGATTTTACCTGGACTTACAGTTTGCAATATGAACCCTTCCTTAGCAGGGTATATTTTAAAGGAAGACTCTTTAAAATGCAAACTCTCCATTCTATTGCTTAAACACTGATGTTTTAGTCAGCTGTGTGCCAAAGTATAGAGATGAAATAAAAATCATATTTGCAGTAAATAATACAGGAAAACATGAAGTAATAGCAGGAAAACATTTTCAAATCAGGAAAGAAACTCAGTACCCCTTATGCTCAATGAAAAAGTAGGAAAAAATGATGGCAAATTATCATTCTGAATACTTGATCCCTTTACCATCAGCTGCACAAGTTCTTCTGGTCAATGAAAAGAGCCATGTATCTTCCAAGCTTTATTGCTCCTGTTTCCCAGCTGGAAGCACAGGCAGCCTACACCACTAGGCCTCCCTAATCAGTTAAGATGAATACACGCCCTGTTCCTCCATCCACCCAGTGCATTTTTCTTCCCTTGGAGACTCACTTGGAATACACACAGGGGCTCTCCCACTCCATTTTCCTGTCTTCAGGCAAGTCCTCCTGCTGCTACCCAGTCGTCTGTAGAAAGGAGAAATGCACTCATACTGGAGCTGAGTGTGCAAGTGCTGGTACCCTGGGGGCAGGTCTCCAAATGGCAGGGCTGGCTTTTTGGTTGGATAGATTTCAAGCTTTTTCTTGCTGAATGCAGATGAGTAAAGCTGATGTAAAGGTGTTTCCCTGTTTCAAGACACAAAGAACATAAGGTAATAACATTACTAATATTAATAATAATTATAATAATAATAATAAATCATTGAGATATCTTTTTCATTAAAATCAATAAAATCATTACCACCGCTTTATCACCAGCTGTGTTAAGTATCATTTAAAAGCATACAAAGTTTCTAAAAGAACAAGGCAAAAATATCATTCCAACATAGTTTAGCAATACTCCTATTTATATGCCAGCTATTTTATTTACATATATATGTACACATATATAAATGGACATGTTTACAAATTTTCTATCCGTGTCTCTCTTTTTTTTTTAATTTTATTTTACCTTTGAGTGTGGAACAGTTTTTGCCATTCTCAAAAGGATGGAGATACCATGTTTTTATATAAATTACATGGGAAGTTGGCATTGCCATAATTAATTCTCACTAGAGAGGAGTTAGACACATCTTTTCTCTAGGGGACACTTTAGTAGGCAGTATTAGGACTCAATTCAGATTAAATCATGTTGATAAAATTGCTTGATTTGGCAATTAACAGAGATAATTGCCTCACCACAGAGATTTCATAATTGAAATAATCACTAAGCTTCCATTTAGAAATTGTACTGATTAGCTGAAAGATGGCACACAATTAAAAAAAATAAATCTATGCATCAGCCTAGATATGGACCATAAGCTTGACTACAATCATACTTAAATCTTCATGGCTTAGAATGTGTCCCTTGCTCTAATGCTTAAAAGCACATATAAAGAGAATAAGACTACTTATGTCTGAGAAATTCAGCAGGAAATTAATTTCCATTGAGATTTCTGGTACTGCCTGCATCCAGAAAATCCATAAGATTTTTTTTTTCCACAGGATAATTTATTTTTTGATCACAGAGAGACACAGACTGCCTCTGTCATACAGAATTTTTGAGGTGATATATAACAGCACTTAAGGAAAGGAAAGTTATTAAGAACAAGAGCAGTGATAAGTTTCTTGTATTTTGGAAGAAGGATGAGAGCTGCTGTGCTTATACTTAGACTCCCAGGGTCCCATTCCCTATTCATGTGTGACCTTGAAATATTGTATAAACCACCCTTTGAAATGGAGACCCTGCTTCAAGGATAAAACTAGTCCACGAACATGAGATGCCATCATGATGCTATGGAGGTTTGTTTTCATACAGCTGGTGCTAATATCTGAATATTTAGCATAAAAAGTCCTGTGTACAAAAGTGAATTGAGAAATTTAAGCAAGAACAATCCCCTAATGGCTACTCAGGGACATCTTTACAATCATACACTATAGAGATGGAGTATGGGAGAATATTTGAAAAGTATGTGCTTGTCTCATTCCTAAAGTCTCCAGGCATGTGCTACTGGCCATTGCCAGAGATGGGTATGGCCTGAGCTGGACCTTTATTGGACCTGCTATTGCTGTTCTTAAGACCAAAGGTAAGGATAGTTCTTGCACTGCATCTAAAAATGAATGATGTAGTGAAAAAAAAAGTCCCTGAAATGACAAATTACTACTTGGACAAAAATGAATCTGAACATTGCAGCATAACTGATTCAGATTTGGTTTATTTGAAGAGATCAGCAGAAGGTTAAGCCCAGACAGGGTCCAATCTTTCATTCCTTCCTCCCCTCCTGCCATGCTTGCTCCCTCCTCTGCCCCATGCTCACCCCAAATCCACCTTTATTTTGATTGTGCAATATTGCTTTGGATTATGAAACTCGATGGGAGTAGATTGCATTGCTATGCCCTCTTCTCTCCTGCTCTCTCCACTCATTTCTTCACTAAGACAGAATATATTCCTATTTTAAGACACATCATTAGCCCCAAGGAACTGTTCTCATACTGTTTTCACAGCCTGTCACAAGCTTGCAAGCCTCATTCCAGCATTGTCCAGTAGTCTGCACATCCCTAAATGTGCATTTCTTCCTGGTTGCACCCAGCAGCTTGCAAACCAGTACTGAGTCAGACCTCCCCTCCCAGCAGCTCTCATTGCTCAGTTATCAGTGGAGTTGTAGGAGGAATGGCTGCTCAGGCAGGCTGAACACACAGGGTGGAAAGGAGAGGAGGGGAAGAGCAATTACAGTTTTTCTGTAAACTGTAGTTGAGATATTGCATTCTCACCTTGACTGAACCTGCATTGGAAGCACTTTCTGTCTCACCAGGTCAGAGATCTTTGGCTCTCTGCAGGCTAGAAAAAATACAATGTTTCACAGGACTTTTCCACATTCATAGCTCAAGTGTTATGCTTCATACATATTTCCACTCTGGCCTCTCACTAGCTATAGCAGACTGGATTAAGAGAAGAAGAAGCAGTTAATTATGTGTATTAAAGATAGGCTCTGAAACATAAAGCCTTGGAAAACCACTTCCCAATAGATTGCCAGCTCTAGCCCATCTACAACAATGGAAGCAACTGAGTGTTTTCTGCACCGGCATTTTCACCCCTGGAGGAAGATTTGTTCATCATGGTGACTGAATGCCAGATCTACACCACTATGGCTGATGGACTGGTGTCTGAGCAAACTTTTGCAATAATGGAATTATATAAGAAATACTTGTTTTCTCTCCGTGTAGCCATACACAGCTAATCCCAGTGACTTGGCACACAGAGCAGCTGCGAGGTGTTATGGAATTAGGATTCTGTTGCTTGTGCACCCATTGAAAAGATCTGGAGACTGATTCAAAGGAACACCTCAGAGTTATCTGAATATGCACAAAATAACAGAAGGCAGATATAGGATTTCTAATTTTGCTTATTCCGTTTATTTACTTTAAGAGCAGGATAAAATATTCAGGTTTATCCATTCAAATAACTCTGCCAGGATCTCCTTCCTGCCACACACAGTGAAAGAAAAGAATCTTGCAGGATGGATTTTATTTGTATGCCTGAGCACTTGTGTTCTTTAGGATTTAACAATAACCAGCTCTTTGTGATTGCTGTATATATTAACCTTTATGTCACTATCAAAGTTAACATCAATAAAGATGCTTTCCACAAATGATTATCATCAATAAAGACACTTTTCACAGATGATTTCATACAACAGGGAGACAGTATTTCCATCTAAAATAACAGAATAAAGCAAATTCCCCAGGGGACAGACATATTTTTTTTATATTATCATTACTTCAGTTTAAAAAGAAATATATTAAAATATGTGTCAAACAATTGCTTTAGGAAAAATTAATTTGGCAGTTCCCCAGTGCAAATTCATTCATCCATTCAGGGTTTCAGACACACTTAGAGTAGCTCCAGGTCAACAGTATAATTCACTTTCTAGCAAAGTAGTTAAAGATGTGTTTTAGTGTTTTGATGAATACAGATAGCTTACTCATGTTCTGAAGTGGTTTTCAGAGCCAAATCTTCAAGGTTGCCATCTACGGGTTGGTTTTTACACTCATGACTGGTCCCATTGACTTATCTGGGCCCTATGACAGCAACTCTGATGAGACAATTATTTTTTTCTATTTCAGTTACCTCCTGATCCTCTTTGATTTTGATCTTACTCAGCTTTGAACCTAGAACAGTGGTAATAAGGGTCTTAGGGAACATTCATTTCCATGTTTAAAGATGGAAACGCCTTCTGGAATCACTGGTGTTTTCTCTGGCTGAGTGTAGCAACCAGTAGAGCTGGCAAACTATCAATCTCAGTATCATGTGTCAGTCAGATGGTTTAAATCTTGTCATAAAAAAATTATTGTTTGGTGAGTGTACTTATAGAAAACAAACACCAGTAAAATCATAGCAGCTTTTGTAAGTTGTGGTTTTAAAAACAAACAAACAAAAAACCAACAAACTATAAACTACCTTTTATGCAGATTGGCTGCTTCCCTGACCATTCTCCATCATCTTGGCAAGTCCTCTGTTCATTCCCACTAAGAATATACGAGTTGTTACAAAAGAAAGCAATGATTGTACCAATTTTTGCATAGCGTCCATTCAAGACCCCAGTGTCTTCTACTACTCTTCTGTAGCCATTGAGTGGGCCACCAGGATCTGAGCAGTGTTTTTCATCTAGAACTAATGATAGGGGAAAAAATAGTAACAATTTTATAAGGTTCACAGCATTATTTTCGCCTATCAGATTGCTTAGCATTTCATTCATGTTACTACACAATCTACACTTCATTAAGGATGCCTTTTCAAGAACTACCTGGGATCTATGTGTTCAAAAAGATAGAATTTTAAAGAAGAAATTATAATATACAGGTGTCTGTTTATAATACAGACTTTAGTCTTCACTGAAAGCTACGATTCTCACTCAAATTGCTAAAAAGAGCTTAAAATGTAGCTAACAATTCTGAAAAAGAACCTTGATTTTACATGATGTCAATGTGCCATTAGCATTAAGAGGGCTATTTCAAGAGCATAAAAGGATGCACTTAAACTATTTGCAGGAAACAGGCCCTTGGCATTCTTTTCCTTTTTCTGTATTTTCAATACTTCACTGGACTTGGATAGTAAAACAAGACTACTTAATGTTACTTTTATGTTCAGTTGCATTTCAGTTTCCTAGCACTGAGAGATTTCAATAATCCAAAGAAATATGGGAATTGAAAAAATGTATATATTTATTTACTGACTCTACTAATTTAATATGGAAAGCTTACTCATGCCTATAAAACCTGTACTAGTTTCTCCTTCCCAGTGTTTTCCCCATTTAATTCGTTGTTGTTGCTGGGTTTTTTTCTCTCTCAATAACCTTACTTTTTTGGCTCAAATCTGGATGACAGTGTTCCCTATGGGGTGCTAATAAATGCTTATCCCTATATTCACTCTGTTCTTTCTATTTAGAAGTTGGAATGGGACTTTTTTTTTCTCTTTGGATTTCCTTTCAGTTTTCTTGTCAGTCTGACAGCAAGATGCAATTCTGCTTAACTCCTCTGTCTAATGTCCCATTGCACAAGAAAGAACCAGGGAACACCTACTTTAGACAGCTAAGTGTTGGTGCTCATCTGCTTCTGGAGGGCTGAGAAAATCGAGACATAAATTGACCAGAAATTACCATAAATCTTCATGCCATTGTTTCCGACTGGGTCACCTGCTGAGTCTCATTTCAACAAAGCACTAATATATAACAAAGCACTTAAACGTTTATTTAAATTACTGTGAAATCAGCACAGTAACAGTGCATAGGTAGGGCACTGTCCTGTTCCCATATCCTCGTATCACCAGACAGTGCCTAACTCAGGAAAGCATACAAGCACTGTAATAGTACAAGTTCAGTGAAGAGTATATGCTCTTATCACTGACTAAATAAATGCCCTTATCATTGAGTATATAATTCAAACTAAGCATATATCCCAGTGCTTTCTTTAGCAACACTGGATTTTAGCATATGCTGAAAATTATGTATGTACTTACTTATTCCACATGAGTCATATTCAGTAAACAGGTCATCTGAACTTCCTCTCAAGTGGAAGAAAGGGAGAAGCAGAGCCCTGTGTCCTTTTAATTTGGCTCCACTTTTCTTCTCTGTACCTCACAGGCTCTCTCACTCATGAATCACAAGCGACTGGTAACTTGATAGCAGCTAAAGACCACAGGGAACCACCCACAGCACAATGCTTTATTTGCAAATTGCTTTCTGCACCTATACCTAGCCTAGTAAGTCAATGATGGTCTTTTTTTATTTCCTCCTATGCCTAACTGGAATTTGAACAGTAATACTCCTCTTTGCATAAACCAAACTTTTTTGGGGTTTTTTTGGATTAAAACCAAAGAGAAAACATCTGGGAAGGAGAGACCCAAATTACATCACTTAGTACTTCAGTAACAGTCAATTCTAGAAACAGATCTTTCAGTAGACCTTTAGCCAGGAACATAATGCAGCTGAGAATTTAGCACAATCCTGATACTATGGAGATTTCCTGCAACTGGAGATGTTTTCTATAGACAGAAGAATGCATATTGCTTTCTCTTTCAGATTCATTTACATACACATCTTTCACAATACTTCCCCAAAAAACTTATATTGTTTGCCACAACAGACTTGTAACATCACTCTTCCAATTGACACAGATTATTTTATAACATGGAAATGAAATTGTGCAATACAAAACAACTAATGAAAAAATAAGTCTCTTTGGATAAGATGAAGGGGCTTGGAATTGCACAGTTGAATCAATGGGAACAGTAGGCATGCCAACTTGCACAGCCATAAAGAAATCAAGTTTCTATTTTACCTGTTTTTCTCTAGGATGGGAATTCTATTGAAATAAGTGTCTACTCTTCATGCAATAAGCCTCTAATCACCTGCACAGAGTGCTCCAGACTTCTGCAGAGAAGGTGTAAGTGCATTGCAATGGAAATAGGTATTCATTGTTGCACTATGACCCTCACTTGGTTAAGGTCCGAAACATTTTCAGTCTCTGTGTAAGTAAGTATGCCTCAAGTCCTCAAGGAAATGATTTTTCAGTCATTTGATGTTTCTGTCAGACCTTTATAAAGTAGGCCTTTCAGGCTTAGGCTCCAGCAAAGGAAAATAAGAATCCCTACAATCCCTACAGTTTTTTTTAAATACGGGAAGACAAGAACATCATGTTAAACCATGGATCTACAAAATTTCAAGTGAGATCTGGATATTCTAGTTTCATGAGAATACATTGGCCAAAACATTCAATAAGAATCAAAACTTAAAGTGACCTTACCACATTCAGGATGATGTGTTGACCAAATCCCATCAAGCTGACAGTAGGCAAAACGACTGCCTTTCAAGCTGTAACCTGCGTTGCACTTGAAGTAAACCTGGGCCCCGTATTTAAAGTCATCTCCTTCCACGATACCATGAGCGGGAGCACCTGGAGTCCTACACATCACCACTGACAGTTCAGATATTTCAAAAAAATCCACTTTATTACAAAAACAGGACTGTGTTAAGATGATTCTTTATTTAGAACACTGAAAAACCAGTTAAAATGGGCACAGGAGTCAAAATGACAAGACAGTTATATGCCAATCTTTAGGAAGTTGTTTAAACATCAGCTCTGCACACACTTATATGTACACTGCTTTTCAAAACATCTAGACCCATTCATTCAAATGGGATTACTCAGAAGTGTTCATATGTGTGCTTGTATTATTAGGTCTCATTTGCTCATAATACTAGTCTTTTAAGCACTTTCCTTCTTAAGAGAGTTTTGAATGAACTACTGTGCCTGTTCAAGAAAAAAATTAGACCCTTAGATGTCTTATATTAAAATTCCTTGAAATTATTCCTTCCATTTTTATATAGTTTTCTTCATTTAACCTCACTGAAATACTGAAGCATAATTATTTGTGCAGATCTAACATCAGCATACTGACATTAAAAAGGAACTTTGAAATTTACCCTTTTGATGGAGGTTTTTGCTCTACTGGGAAAATACGGTCTATTTAAATACTGCAAGTACTTAGATTAAACACCGTAAGCAAAATTTCTCTGAGAGAATCAAGCCAGCCACACTAAATCAGAACACAGATCCATCCAGTACAAAAACCTGTCTTCAATGGTAGCAAACAGTGGATTTGATGGAAGGAGTATAAAAAGTGTTATCAAATACTTTCATGGCATATTCTGTCAGCACTCTGCAATCTAGGGTTCAAGCTCTACCTAAACTACAATAGCATTTTTCATATAACATCTCCTGGTGATATATATATATTTTAAACATTATTTATGTCTGAATATGTCTGAATATGTCTGAATATGTCTGAATATTTTCTAAACTCAGCTACGTACTTGGTGTTCATGATATACTGTGGCTATGAGTTCTACTGACTAAGTGTTATGTGAAAAATACACTGCCTTCTTTGGTTTGTTTTCTAGCCTGCCACCTGGTAATTTCATTTGATGCTCTATTTTCTCCATTATAAGAGACAGAGAACGTTGCTGCCCTATTCACCTTCCCCAAGTCACAGAATCACAGAATGACAGAATGTTAGGGGTTGGAAGGGACCTAGAAGATCATCTAGTCCAACCCCCCTGCCAGAGCAGGATCACCTAGTCATTTTTTAAGATCCATTCTCTCTATATATAAATTATACATATGTATTTCTATATGTAGAAATTATAACAATGTAGGAAACACAGGTTTTAGTATCTATAGAGTTATCTATGACCCTGTGTGTCTCTGGCTTTACCTGGTCATTCATTATGGAAAACTGCATAGGAAAAGATTCAGTACAAGATTTGATATGGATACATTTTGTTTGGTTTGGGTTTCTTGGTTTTGTTTTGGTTTGTTTTTTTGGGGAGCTATGATACTCCATGGAAGACAGATAGATGAATGCTAAAGAGATTATCCTTATTTTATGCTTTTAGAATTTTAATTTTTCTTGTTTGCCTTGTATCTAGATGCTTACCAGCCTACAGTCAAATATTGATCCTTACACATCAAAGGAAAAAACTATTCCAAGGCCACAATTCTGTAATCCTTACCCAGAACACACATGACTCCATCTATTTATATGGATTGTGGACCATCCTATTATTCACATAAGGAAGAGATTCTTGAATAGCAGTCCTAAAGCACCAGCATTTGTAAGAACAAGACTCCACAGAAATTTCCCTCAATTTACATATTACTACAAGCAAGGCCTAGACTCAATGCTCCAAATCAAAACCCATCCAGTTAGGGGGCTCAATATTTCCTCTTGGCTGCAAGTGTTGTGCATCAGTGTCATCTCTGATGAAGAAATAATGAAAAAAACCATTCCTAGACATTGACATTTCTCATGTAACATATAGGCACACATAGATATGTGTGTATATATATATATGTATACATATATAGGTGCATATATGTATACACAAGCACATTAATAAATGAAAGGTAAATAATGGGAGCATAACTTTTCTAGGTGTTTTTAATCCTCCAAACACTTGTCTTCCCAGTCATAATTTTTGTATTCCCAGTCACTCACTCCATATTTTTCTCTGAATGGCAATTCATTTCACTATATTTCTATTTCTCTTTCAAAGTAAAGTACATTCAGCTTGTCAAATCAAATAAGAAAACATGATTAGAAAAATCTGTACACCACTCAGAGGACTCCTTTTTATCATAAATACAGGTTTTCTGGTTTAGTTGTGGTCCACTTCAGCTCTGCAGAACAAACGTTCTGGAGCTTTTGTGTTCTAGGTCCATCCTGCTACATTTATTTTTTTTTTGACAAACTATAAGTATTTGTTCTTGTTCATTCTCCTAAGTGATTAAGATATTTAGTTTATAGTCCTTTTGATTTGCTCTAGTTGCCAGATTTTCTTTAGATTCTCTGTTCCAGCGTGACCCCGCTGGAACAATTCTAGTTTTATTTATTATGTAAATTCATCATTTTGTGAACAGATTCATTTAGTACAGGAACTATGGCCTAGAGCAGAGGATACGGAGACAGAGATATATGAGATCTAATAATAAAACTGTGTTCAAGGGTAAGTTGCCTCATCTGCTATATCTAACAAACCCCTTTTCCTTACAGGGTTGTTACAAGCATTAGTTTATACCCATTTGTGTCATCAAGACCCTGTGAGGTTTCTCTGATGGCAAAACAGCTGCATGGTGCCATGGTACCATACCTCTTACCCATGCATTTATCTATTGATTGTTCTCTTGTAACACAGGAACTTCTCTCATGGTGTGTCCTGTTCTTCAAACTTTGCCACTGGAAGCACAGCCACTCATTTTATTTTTAATTAGGATCATTTTGCAAGTTCATCCTTTCTTTTTTGCAAAATAATGTGGGTTTGAATCTTGAGATGTTCTCTTCATCAGTACCTCAGCTGAGTTCCCTGTTTTCAGCCTTATTATCTAGCCTGATAGTCACAGTTACTCTAGTACCTGCCTATACTTCTTTGGTTTAGCTTTTTTTTCCCTCTTCAGTTTGATTTGCCTTTTATCCCTTTCACTTAATATGTTTTAGGCAGCTCTTCTGCACCTTTTGCCTTTACTTGTGAACACTTCAGGCAATTAAGTTTTGAACAATTATTGTGAAGGGAATTCTAGCTCCTGTGTGCTTCCTCCAATTCTTGAATCCTTTTGTGGATAGCTTCCCATCAAGAGTGTGAATTTGACTGGTTCTTACATCTTTCAGAAGGTGCAGTATATTCCATTGAATTTTAGGACAGCCACCTTTTTTTGAGATATTTTATTGAAGTCTTTCAACATTCTCTCCTGGTGTAAGACTACATCCAACTCTCCAGCAGATGTTTCTCAGAAGTAAAAAGAAAGGAAAAGAACATTTTGTAAGTGTCATTCATATCTAGTTCTGCCCTTACTTTCTGCATACTGGCCATAAAATCCAGACATCTGAGTTGACCCAATTCTCCCCAGCTTCTAAACTCTCCAAGATATTTTATATGGTTTCAGATTCCCTTGCCTAGGCTGGATGGGGCTGATCCTGTCATCTACTACGTATTTCTAAATATCAGTCTTCCTTCTCTGTGTGCTCAGTCGTGTGCACTGGATCCTCCTCACAGCCCTCACCCACCCACAGCCAGCCCCATCCCACCTTGTATCCACCCCCTGTGGATACCTGTCCCTGGTCTAGCCTGACTGTTACAGCAGAGGCTGGGATGTGAGCCATTTGGACATCACTTCCTTGGGAAGCAAGGTGGTGGGCTGGCCAAGAGCACTCCATGGGCTTGAAGTGTCCCTAGGCCTCTAGTTAGAATGCTCTCTGCATGAAATAAATGTTTCATACCACCCTGTGACTCTGGCTTCCTACATTTAAGGTGTCTTAGATATCACAGAATCATAGAATTGTTTTGGTTGGAAAGGTTCTTTAAGACCATCAAGTTCAGCCATTAACCTAACACTGGCAATCCCACCACTAAACCATGTCCTTTAGCACCTCATCTGTAATGTCTTTGGAATCCATCTAGGGATTGGGACTCCACCTTCCTGGGCAGCTATTTGTGATGTGTTTGGCTATAGCATTACTTGTCCATAGCAAAAGGAGAAGAGGGAGGAATGGGAAAATCTGTCTTGATAATTCCTGGGAGGACTTTCTTACTGACACAGCAGTGGTTAATGAAAGAACTGGCATCCATAGGTCTTATTCAACATAAAGGCCTTATCAAAATTTCCCTAGTGTTAGTGCAATCCCTCTGAAGAGCAGTCCCTGCCCAGCTTTTCACAAGATGAACACCTTACATTTTCCCTCAGTGCACTCTGCAAAGCAGACAGAGGAAGAAGCAAAAGAAAATGTAGTGAGCTTGATAGAATTATCTATGAAATATACCATGAAGTGAGCAGTTCTCACCCCACACTGTAAAGTTTGAGAAAATTCACAAACCCAGATTAAACTATTGTTAAGGAAATATAATCTTGAGAACGTACAAGAGCTAAGAATGACCACTCTGGCACTGTAAAACCTGAAAGGATACCATAAAATGATTAAAGGAAGACAAAGAGGTATGTACAGGCAGGATAAAATTAAGAGCAGTTTTTCTCAGTCAAGAAAAACTCTAGAAAAGTCTTCTTGACAAATGTTTGAAAGGCATTGTAGGGTGTAAGAGGAAATCATATGAGTCCCATCATTTGAAAATTGAAACTCCAGCTAAAAATACCCCAAACTGGAACAGACTTAGAAAAGAACAGGACAGCACTAGCAAGCCCATTATGAACTGAGATATTTTTTCTTTTCTTTTTTTTTTCCTTTCTTTTAATATTTTGCTACACAATGTAGTTCCTGGGCAGTTCTATATTTAATCTATACAGACATATAGGTAACCCATGTCACTTTAGGGTCTGAGGCAAGTTTTGGCCTGGTATAGCTCTGTACGTGAGAGCAAAGTAGGAAGGTTTAAGACAAGGTGGCTACAGGTACCTCTGTCAGAAATGCTCAATTGTGACAGCCCAATTATTAGAGAATTAAAAAAAACCAGATCTGCCTCAAGTGTCTATATAACAAACTCACATATTCCCAATAAACTTAGTACCCACCTTGCCTCTTACTTTGGTGTCTTGGAAGAAAACAATATTTCTGTCCCATGTGATACATTAAAATGGCTCCACATTTCAGAGATAACTTCCTTCAATCTGAGAAAAACTAGACTAGAGGAACAGTAAGTTACTGAATTTTTAAGTAAAATGTTCCATTATTAATAATAACAGTGCAAATTCCTCTCCCTTTTAAATGATATGTAAAAGACATTCCTCAGATCTGAATTACCTGCCATTTATTAATAGTTTTCATGTTCATTTCATCTCCAGTGAGATAAATTATATGATCTCTTGAGCTACACTTCTCTTTCTTCAATGTCCTTCAAATTCTGTCTGACAGAATTATAATTTGCTTTTGTCCCAGGGTCCCTTCATTAAATGAACACCATTTTTTTCCTGCTGCCTTCCTTTCACCCACTTCCTTGCTAAATAATATATACCCCCTCACACATATTATACATTATCTCTAAATTCTGCACAACCTTTCAATAATATATCGCATGCCTGAAATAAATCTCATT
This sequence comes from Ceyx melanurus, assembly GCA_024611195.1. Lineage (NCBI taxonomy): Eukaryota > Metazoa > Chordata > Aves > Coraciiformes > Alcedinidae > Ceyx > Ceyx melanurus. The sequence continues at coordinate 22,730 of JANHGL010001233.1, forward strand.
TCTCATTGCTAATAAAAGGTTTACATCTCCACTTTTGTCTCCCCTGAAATATTAGGTGCCAGCTAGAGGTAGTAATTGTATGGATTTTTGGTCTTAACTTGCTTACAGGATTTTTTAATACTGCTAATGCTAAAGAAATGCATCTTGTTGCATATTCTAAAGTCAGAGTTTGGTTTTCAGGCTGACCTTTGCTAACGTTTATAGCACATTTTGACTGTCAAGTAGTGGCTCTGGGGAACATTTTTCAATGTACCTGTAATATTGCTTTTGCATAACGTGTGCTGGCATGCTCAGTGGAGGCCAGACACTGAAAATGACCACAGAAACTGCACTTGTTAACAATAAGGGAAGCAGAGCCCTACATCTTCTGCAACAAGAGACCCATGAACTTGCTTGGGGCACCCAGGTACCACCAACATCTAGACAAACCAGTCTAAGGACTGTCTGAAAAAGCCAGATAGAGACTGATAATGAAGACTTTTAAATAACTATCCTCAGAAAGAAGACATTTTGTCAGGAGAAATGACATGCAGCCCCTGAGCCATAGAAATGCTACTCAGGGAACTTCAGCATTAGGATTCTGGATCCTATGCTTATGGGTTTCCTAGCTCCATGGCAAGAGCTGGCAAGTGCACTGGATTCAGAGAACCCAAAAGTCCCAGAAATCACATCTCCAATATGCTGTTGCTGTAGGAAGCATAACGTGCAGAGTATATGGAAGTAAGGGTTTTTTTTCCTGTTTTCTTTAAGAAAGTAATAATTAAGAAAAATATCAAATGAAAATACAAATTTCACGGAATCACAGAAATGATTTGAAAATGTACTGCTATTAAGCCATTTTAACAGAAGTCCCCAGCCAGCTCTACCTACATGCCCTTCATGAAGCTCACTGATAATTGCAGTCGCTGCCTATGGCCAATTCTGCTAAAGTCATTAGTGGCAAATCCCATCAGGTTTGACTTTTGACCTGCAAATCTCTGTTTAGATCAAATCAGATCAATTTTTTCTTGGTTTAACTTCTGTTTTGAAAGCAAGACTGACTACATGACTACATGACCATAATTTTATAGAATCATAGAATCATTCAGGTTGGAAAAGACCTTTGGGATCATCAAGTCCAAACATTAACCCTACTCTACAATGTTCACTCCTAAACCATGTCCCTCAAAACTACATCAAAACACCCCTTAAAACACATCCAGGGATGGTGACTCAATCACCTCCCTGGGCAGCCTGTGCCAGTGTCTGACCACTTTTCTGTGAAAAAATTTACCCCAATGCCCAGTCTAAACCTACCTTGTTGCAGCTTGAATCCATTCCCTCTTGTTCTGTCCCTGATTACCTGTGAGCAGAGACCAGCACCAACCTCTCTGCAGTGTCCTTTCAGGTAACTGTAAAGAGTGATTAAGTCTCCCCTCAACCTCCTCTTCCTCAAACTAAACAGTCCCAGCTCCTTCAATCTCTCTTCATATTTTTTCTCCATGCCCTTCACCAATCTAATTGCCTCCTCTGCACTCTCTCCAGCACCTCCCTATCTCTCTTGCATTGAGGTGGCCAAAACTGGACACAGTACACAAGGCATGGCCTCAGCAGTACTGAGTACAGGGGGACAATCCCCTCCCTACTTCTGCTGCTCACACTTTTTCTAATACAAACCAGGATGCCATTGGCTTTCTTGGCCACCTGGGCACACTGCTGGCTCATGTTCAACTGCCTGTCAATTAGAACCCCCAGGTCCTTTTCTGCCAGACAGCTTTCCAGCCACACTTCCCCAAGACTGTAGCATCAGCCTGAGCTGAATAATAGTTCTTAAAGCCTATAATCTCTGCATTTCCAAATTTTCCAATTTGTTTTAAAATATTAGTGTCTGTCTGCATTTTACTGCTGGGGAAGCTATAACACTGAGATATCAAATGATCTAGTGACTTACCTGAAGGCAAACAGTGAATGAGTGGCAGAGCTACAAACAGTTCAGTCATCTGATATTCTTAGTGTGTTTACTTTTAAACATGTGCAGAAATCAACATTAAATAATGATACCATTACATAATCCACACATTATTCTTAGCAGCACAAGGGATACCCAGCCTGGAGTACTGTGTCCAGTTTTGGGCACCCCAATTCAGAAAAGACAGAGATTTACTGGAGAGAGTCCAGCACAGGGCTAC
>JANHGL010001233.1:34516-49220 GCA_024611195.1 Ceyx melanurus
GTCTAGGTGATCCTGCTCAGGCAGGGGGGTTGGACTAGATGATCTTCTAGGTCCCTTCCAGCCCCTAGTATCTATGAATCTATGAATCATGTATTAATTACATGTGTTTTCCACCCTCTATCTGTGTTTTTCCTCACTCCTTGAGGGACTGATGAGAAAACTACCTGTGCACCCGAACCTTCAGCCAGTCTCCCCAGCACCCTAAAGACCTTCTTAATTTGGACTCCTCTCAGAAATGTCATCATTATCCACCTGGATAACTATTAAAGGATAATAATCAGAGGGGTGCAACAGATAGGCAGCTTTCTTCTAATGTCCTGAACCCAAGCCCCAGTGAAGCAGCAGACTTCCCTGTGTGCTTCCTCTGTTTCCTTCTGTAGAGAGTCGTCCACTACTATAACTCTCCTTTTCTTCCTCACTGAGGAAGTCCTAAGTTGTGAGGCTGAGGGACAAGCTGTGTCACTATATCATAGCATATATTGCACAATTTTTACTCCTTCTGTCTCTTTAAAGCCCTGTTATATAAAGACACTTGCTCAGGAGTGAAGAACTAAACCACTAGAACAGACAATTGATTTGATATTATTTGAATTCAGCTATTTTACAGTTTATTTGGCAGGGCAAAACCAGGGGTGTGTGTAAACACAGTGTTGGTACTATCCAACAGAGATACAGACAGAATTTACCCTTCTTCTTTTGTTTTGATCCCAAGTCTCTGTCATCCATGGTGAACAGAACTCTACCTTTGAGGTGCCATGAGGGAAGAAAAATTTCCTACAATTGACTGTGGCTAGAGCATCAAGCACAGGGCGCAGCCTGGGTACTAAATTTGATCCACAGAGTGGATGATAGCAGGCAAGTGTATCTCTCTGGTAAGGCTAGTTCTGCACAAGATTTCTTGTGTGCTGTTTCCCAGCTCCAATTCTGTTTTACCTTTTCACACATAGACAAAAAGCTCCAGATCTATTTAGTGGAAATTTGCATAAACTGCAAGCAACTTGTCTTTAAAAAATGCCATGGGAAACTCAGAGCATTCTCTGGCACTGTTACTGACCTAACCTCCATATCAAAGACACTCCTAACAATGAATGGCCTGCACCAGTGACAACCCTGGAGGCTGGTCATGCACACAGTGCCTGTACTCACAGTTTTCACAGCGATTCCCTGTGTAGCCAGCCAGACAGGCACACTTGTAGGTACCACTTTTGTCTAGAATGCATGTTCCATCATGAAGACAAGGAGATGAAGAACAAGCTATAAAAGAAAAGCAAGAACATTCATTGTCTCTCATAGGATGGAGCTCCTATCTACTTTTTCCTCATGATTTTCTCTTTGGGTAAATTACATATTCTGGTTAAAAGTTAGGAAGACACAGTAAAGGGCCTAATGCATGACAGAAAATCTTCTGCTCTTTTTTCTTACTTAATGGAGATGGAATCTTACAGGGATGGGCAGTTCTTTTCATCTCTTACTCTTACCATTTACCTTTAACTGTAGTCAAGCAGTGAGAAAGGTCTGTGGAAGAAAAATCATTTACAGCAAGCTCCAACAGTGTTTAGCCTAAACCCTGAGAGCCTAAATTTAGAACTTAGCCTATCATAGATATCATAGATATTCGGGGTTGGAAGGGACCTAGAAGATCATCTAGTCCAACCCCCCTGCCTGAGCAGGAAAAAAAAGAAGTTTAATATCAACCTTCATTTCTCTTGCCATTCATCCCAGACTTTAACCCTTAGGGATAAATCCTGGGATCCATGGTTCTGGTGGGTTTTTAGGGTCTCAGATCTTGTAATCCCAGACTTTGGGAGCTGCTGTGCCCCTGAGGTGCACTTCTCTGGTGTTGGGTTAAGGAAGCTCTGAATGGGCATGATAACCCTAAATCTGCCAGGGAAGCTAAAGCACACCACAAATCTAGCAGTGATATACATCACTCTATATATATTAGCATGAATTAATATCAGAATGTGTAATTGTGTTATTTAATATCAGAAAATTCCAGTGTGCAGTAACACATACATTTGGGGTTTTTTGTGCCTTCTCTAAGGGGAGATGAGTGACTAGAACATAATTTACTCTCAAAAAAACCAAAGAAACCATTTCACTTAGACTGAGTGTGGGTTTTAGCAGACAGAAAGTAGAGCCAAAATGTCAAGATACAGATCCACTTTAAGAGTCAAGTATCTCTAAAACCTGAGGAGTTCAGGATCTGATGCCTTACTTCAAGTTCATCTTAACAAAACAAGACTCTGGAGCAAACTTCACATTTGGATCCATACCAGTTCAATTTCAGCTCACACTGACACCAAAATATATTCCTTGCCATCTTAAAGAATTATCCAAGCATGCTCAATAACTTATGTGTTAAATTTTCAAATCATAATTGCTTGAAAGGTCTGTATTCAAATTAATTTAGAATATGAACAGCCTGGTCCTCATGCTGTAAGCACAGGTGCTGCTGCTGTGGTCACATGCAGCACAGGGAACTTCTCTGTGCAATCTGTTCTGGGGATCTTGCATTTTCCACATCTTTGTTCTTACACACTAAATACACTGATTATTTCAGCTATAACAGGAATATTAATATTTGTACCAGCCACTGAGTGTAGCAACCATGAGCAACACACTGTGGAGACCCAGGGTGAGGTTGTGGACTATTGCACTTAAATAATTCTCTATGCTGCAGTCCAGAATGACAAAAACAGCAGTCTTCCTTGCAAAGACTTCACTTGAAGCATAATCTTTGAGTCCCTTCTATCCAGATGGCAAGAGACAAGAAATTTATAGATGCCACATATGGATTTCTATGGAGGTTTCATGTGTTGATGTAACAGTAATTTATACATGTCTGGGCAATGAATATCTTCTGAGTCTCACTGAAGACTAAGGTCTGACTAAGGACAGTAATTCATTTATTAAAAAGAATAAATATGTGGCAATTGCACCATTTCCAACTAATGACAAATAACACTGAGAAAGGGAAGGAGAAGAAGAGCCTATACAGACCAATACTTTGTAGTCACTGGTTTGAAGCCAGTGAACTTGCAGCTTTGTCCATGCCCCAGTTTTGCCTCATAGTTCTATAAAAGTAATCGTGTTAAGTGAACAAGGGTAAGTGCCAGATACTGTCCTTGAAACTGCCTGATACTCAAGACCACTAAATATTTTTCTTTTTAAAGAGGTCTTAATTTCCTGCCTTCAGTCAAACAATATGGGACAGTAATACAAAAGGTTAATGCCCCTGTGTTGTGTTGAAGATCACTAGCTTGGGGGGACAGAAAGTAAAGCTTTATTGGAATTCTGTAACAGGCTTTCATCTAACTAGATTCAGCATATGACTAATCCCTAAGAGATCCTGATGCCTTTCCATCTGGCCCCCATCCTTCTCATCTGAAGTCTGTTGAATAAATTCTAGTTACTTGTGCCAATTGATGACACTTGGCATGGGATGGGACCTGCAGCTGCTTCCAGAGCAGGCAGTGTAGCTTGTTCTTTGGTTTCATCCTTTCATAACTACAGTGACCTTCCCTAAAGGAGATACAGGCTTCACAGTGAATTTTTTATCAATAAAACCTTCCTGGTAGTAGAGTCAATGACCTCTGTGCAGTCAGTTCCACTGCTTCAGCAAGCTGTGGCTTATAAGCCAGCACAGAGCTCAGAGGAATGGAAGACAGAAAGGGAAGGAATTCAGTTTTGAGAGCACCAGACACTTCTTCAGTCCTCTCTATTATACCACTACACAGGGACATCAGTCACCTCCATGGCTTGGTCCTCATGATGTAAGCACAGGTGCTGCTGCTGTGGTCACATGCAGCACAGGGAATTTCTCTGTGCAATCTGTTCTGGGGATCTTGCATTTTCCACACTGCTGTGCACAGAGGGAAATTTCAGGAGAAATTATCCTGTTTGCAATGTGCTGCCAGAGCCTTCACTCCTGTGCTGCCCCCACTTTAAATCCTCCTCTGCACCATGCAAGCTGCATTCTCCTGAACTCCAGGTTTAATGCTTCACATAAAAAGACACTGGGAGTGTTTTAAAAGCCTTTCACTGCAGCTACACATCAGATCAGAAAAGCCTCATAATAAAGTGTACAATAAGACCCCCTCACAAAGTTTTAAGGAGTACTTTGCAATGTGCTCTGCATGGATTACCACACTTGCAGCTACCCAGCCTCAGAATAATTACCACTAAAAATGAGGTGGAAAAAAAAGTGCTCAACAGTATTTGAATACCAAGTGTTCCTTGCTGGGCAGAGAAAACAGAATCAATGTAGCTTGTACCATATGGAAAATGTTAGCTCCCTGAGTGTAGGCAGCCCTTATGCAACATAGCTCACACCACATTCGTTTGTTCTATATCACTTCTCCTGCTTAAGACCAGGCAAACTATCAAGAAATAGCTCCCTGCTCCTGCTGTGTTACTGACAGATGCTAAAGGTAACATTTGAAGAACAGGGCAGGCTAAGAAATGGCATAGGCACTTCATCCAGCAGCGTGCACATTTTGGATTGATTAACAGCAGATCCTCTGTAGATCTGTGTATTTATATAAGGATTATATAAACTAACCAAACTTCCTGAGCCAGATATACCCTGGATGACCTCATGAAATGTGGGTCACCAGAGCGTATGGAAGGCAAGCTATGTTGAGTCATAGGTCCTGAAGGATTTCTCTATGGCAAAGCAGCACACTCTCATTAACCTTCTGTGCCATGAGTACTGTGTGGGCAGATTTAACTGAAATTCCCTGCTTAGCTAAACAAGGAAGACCCACAAAAGTGTAGAGGCTGCATCAAACAGAATGGCAAAATGAGGAGCCAGCTTTACTTTCAATAATATTTTGCAGTGAGAATGAAATGATGGCAAGCAGTGTGGGGGGACTTAAGCACTAAGAAAAACACAAGAATTCTGGAGACCTGCTTCTGTCATTCATAACACTGACTTCATCACAGAATGGGAAATGCCTTTTATTTTCTTTTTCTTAAAGGATATAATCTGTCCTTTGTACACACTTTTTTTTTTTTTCAGAGCCAATACAAGAGTTATGTTGGGGCATTTTCACTGAGCTAATTATGAGGCTTTGCATCATGTTCTTTCTACTTGAGATGAGTGACTCTGCTCCTGCACATAGCATTGAGAAATTCTGCAATTGCAGATACACATGTCCTTTCCCCTATTTCCTTCTGTGCAGATTAGTTCTCAGATTCAAACAGAAAAGCCTCATAAAACAGCAGCTTTTTTGTGTTGGCTGATGTGCTTTTTCTTCACACAGGTAGAAGAAATTCAGTCTGTTAGAAAAGCCTCACATTCACATGCCATCTGATGTCTTTTGAATCTTTCCTGCACTGAATTTGTGTAAGTTGCTGTTGGCAACACAGCATGAAAGTTTTTAATGAAGCAAAACAAAGAGAGATTAGTGAAATGGAATTAATGAATGGTACGTTCCCCTTCTAGATTATTTTACCTGTAATTTCTTCAAAGACAGCATGAAATCCATCAAAGTTCTTGGATCCATCAGACTGGAAGAGGACATGGAGTGAAGACCCAGTGCTTCGGATGGGAGGTGGCCTTTCATTTCCACAGAATTTCTTAATTATTTGGCTGTCCAAATTGTCTCCATCACGGACCTCCACATAGTCATACTGGCACATGTAGTCAAACTCTAGGCTGAGCATAGAAAATCTTGGGGAATAAGGAGACACAGTCAGACTGCATACTCTCACCTCTGCACCCTGACTCTGATTTATCTGGATGTTTAGATATGTTAGTGCCTCCCCCATGATAGATGACTCAACAAGTCCCTAATCACACAAAGTCCTCCTCACTTCAGCTCAAATTTTTGCATCATGATCCTTGGAAGACAGCTCAACTCTACACAGTTGCTCTATGAGAATATTTAAGTGGCAGAACAGTGAAGTCCAAATTGAAGTCACAGAGTCTGTTCACATGCATCAGGTCCCTAATTACATTACAATGTTAGAACGTTCATCTAGGGTCACACACTGTAGGGGACACATTTCTATTGTGACTGATAAAAATTGTAGTTTTTCAATTTCCCCTAATAGAATTTCAAGTACTGAAAGTAACAGTGTCAAAGACCAAGGCTCAAAATCTATTTATACTGTGATGTTAAATCATCAATCAGGGGTACAGGGAAAGCTTGGGGATGTAACAGAAGCAGAAACAGGCAGAGAAAAGGAATCTGAGCCACTACAGCACATTTTGCATTAGAAAAAGAATATCAGTAAATCCCCAATGTCTGGCACTTGCCCGTCTCTTGGAAGCAGAAATAAGGGACAGAAGTTAGTGATAAAGGAAAATATTTGAAGCTTTTTCCCACAATGTCTTTTCCTAGCTTTGATCCAGCCACTGTGCAAGGCTCTTGTTCCTTAACAGCAATGATACAGGCTACTGTTTCAGTTCAGTGGGGCATAAAGCCAAAGCATCCCATGAGAATATGAATGAGAAACAGAGTGAGAAACACCAAGTGCCTCTGGAAAAGCAGTAATGGCCAGGGGTGCTGGGCCCAGCCTTGGTACAGCAAATAAGAATGTGAAGTTTTGGGCTTGGGAGAGGCCATGATACTAACCTTTCAGCAGAATATTTTCTAAATTAAACTTGTGCACTCAATCTTCCTGAGAAATCCTAACACCAAAGACAAGTGTATTTAGGATTACACTAAACCTGCCACATGGCCTATTCCAGTGTGGGCCTAATAATTTACAAAGACTGCATTTTCACACCTAAGAGATGAGACAAATTTTGGATCTGCTGCTGAATCTCACAGTCTGAAGAGGCAAGAGATAACTAGAGCCTATTTCCTGCTCTTTGCTTCTTGGGAATCAGGCCCCCATGGTAAGGAGGTCCCCATGTTATGTGAAATGACCTTTCTTTGCAACTCATGAGCTGACCTCAGAGACCTCTTCACTCGGTTACCTTTGTTCAGGTTAAATGGATTTAGAGCACCAGGAGTACACTACAATACAGAGAAATGAATGAGTTGTTGTAGGAAGATACACCAATGGAGCAGAGCCCCTTGTTTTTAAAATCATCTGATGGAATGTAAAATAAGAATTACATCTGTTTTAAATATGCATTAGAGAGAGATTAATTCAATTGAGCTCTGCATAAAATGCATGAGCTGAATTCTAGTTCTGTCAGGTTTGCCAGAGAGATCCTCATGACAGGCATCAGGTTATACACTACATCTTCAAAACATTCATTCTTTCACTGGCCAGTCATACCCCAGGGATCTACCCTTATGGAGCTATAGAGCAATACAAATTAACCTGTTCATCTTTGTCACACTTACCAGGTTACAGGTTATCTTGACTCAATCCTACAAATATTCACCAGTTCTCTGAACTGGTACATTTCTGAATAAAATCAAGTCTGTACATAAGTACAAAAGGAAAGTTTCTGGGATGCCCACCCTGTAATGGAGGCAGCATTATTTATAGATGTAAAGGTATGTTCTGTATAGCAGCATGTTCCTGAACAAAGAATATCAAGAGATACACAGACTGAAGGCACAGAATGAAAGATCCATACACAGAATACTGTATTTAATTGTTTGCTTTCTCTTCTTTCAAAAAAATTATGAAAACAGAGTGAAAGATGTGAAAGGCAAAGGGAGTTCTGATTTGCATATTATTTAACAGCATAGAAGCAGATATACTGTACTGATGACAGGGGATCCCATAATTAAGACTCAGAATTGGCACATCAGGAAACCTGACAAAGATTTTCATTACCTCTTGGCTATGGCCCAATTGATAGGACCCTTTACAGACCACAAGGTCTATTGCTGTTTAAATCATAGGTCCAGGCAGTGTAATAAATCTCAGTTCTCTCACCTGGGAAACTGTAATTATATCATAATTCTCTGGATATTATGGAACTAAGCTATGGTAATTTAGTGCTACAGATCATCAGATACAAAACAGAATGTCTTGATTTCATCAGTATCTGGAGCATGAACACATTCTCCAGCCTCTCTAAGGAAATCCTCTAGCCAAAGGAAAGTATTTATCACTGCACCTCTGCTGAGGCATTAAAGAAAATAATTGAAAGTTGTGAGCTACTTCTGCTGTGGTATGACATCCTTGTCAGGGCTTGGGCTGAATAAGCCTATACATCACAACCCAAATTAAAACAAGGCTGGAAAAAAAACCTGAGAAAACAAACTACCACCACAATCTGGCCACCATTTATCAAAAAAAGCTCTGCTTTGCCAACCCCAAAGGATTCCATGGCACATAGGGAAGATTTATCTGTGCTCCTGAGAGCTTTACTCTCTCTGCCCTATGTAAACACAGACAAATGGCATGTTTCCCCTTCTGTATCACACTGTCCCCCCATTCCTGCCTTCACAAGCCATCAGAGAATCTTTAGGCATCCAGGCATCACACTCAGCTCAGACTAGCAGCAAACAGGATTTGTGCACAGAGTCAATGAAGAAAGGAGGCATTTTGTTAGCAGTTGTGCTGATTCAGCATAATGCTGGGCTGTGTGTTACAGCTCTAAGCAGAGCTACACCCACAGAGGGGATCAGTGCATTTATATGAAAATGCAGGAAGGCACCAATTCAGCATGAATGGCAGAGCCAGGATTAAAACTCTGGTGGTTGTACCCACCCTTTTGTGTAGGAATGGCCTAAAAGAGAAGCTTGAGGTGAAAGGTACTAGTTCTCCACAGTATCTAACTGCTGAAGTACCTCAATGACCAGCTTTGAAGTGGTCCACCTTGAAAACTTCAGCTGATTCAGAACACATTCCAGGGTTACCTTATGTGAGGTAAATATAGGTCCTCATGTCTATGTTTATCCCAGAAGCTTCCTCCTATGCTTTTGCACATGCATGGTGGCAAAAGTAAATGTGGACACTCACAACAGTTTCTGATCTTTCCCTAGAAGTGCCACATCATCTGCTGGAATCTTTAGACATCCAGGCATCACACTCTGCTCAGGCAGGACTCAGGGCTCAGGCTTTAGGCTTCTCCAACTCTACACAGCTCAGAAAAATGTAGTTGCAAAGGAAAGAAGGTTTGTAGCTCAGGCTTCCATCTTGGAGACTTTCACAGTTGGAATGTTACATTATGTCACAAGGAGATACCTAGTATTGTGCTTCTTTGACTGCAGGAAGGATGGACATGGGGGAAAAGAGAAGCAGGAGGACCTTAGGCTTAAATTTTTGTGTGTTCTGGTAATAGTAAAGGTTAATGGAGTGAACTGTATAGATCTCACATGACACTAAAATCTTCCTATTATGCATGTGGATGGGGCTAGAATCAAGGTCTGATTTCTTCAAATATAACTGTTCAAGTATAACTGTTAACTTTGCAGCACTCCCCACTACTCTGCCTTGAAAACAGATGCAAGTCTCCTTGGCACAGCCATACCAAAAACTGCTGTTGGATCTGGTGTCCTTTGTTAAAATAACAGTTTCCTCCTTTTTTTGTACCTTGTGCCTGGTGCCACCTGGCTGTCAACTCTTTACCCAGAGGTAGGTGGATTAATTAGGGATATGCCTGAACAGCTTCCATTTTCACTTGCACATACTCCCTACAGAACTGAAGACAAGGTGACATCTGTAGCTCCTGATGCACTTTTTGAGCCTTACAATTGATGAAGCCTTGATCAGAAATGTAAAAAACACCAAGTTACCACCTCCATGAGCTTGTGCTGTGCAAATCATCCACCTGGCCAATAACATATTTTGAAAACAAGGTAGGTACAGTATGGACTGTATACTCAGTATACCTGCTGAGACTGATGCAAAGCTATGTCATGAGAACACATAACTCCTCTGCACAGCATTGTTCCTCTATGTTTCCTACACATTTCTCCAGAGTCAAGATGCTCCAACACTATCCAGGTGGTAGCTGCTGCTGCTCATAACCACACAACAGGCTTGCATTTGCAAGTTTGAAAAAAAAAGGGCATCAGTGTGGGAATGCCACAAGATCTTATTTTCTATTCAATTGATTTATCTTCCTCTTGTTACAATCTCCTTAAAAATACGGAAAGAAATTGATTTTTTTATATCTAGTGTAGTTCTTTTGCCTGGGCTCCAAAGCTGGTGAAAGACTGTTGTGAAAGCTTTAGCTACTGATTTTATTATCTTAGCTAGTGGGTTTTGAATATAATCCCCTGCCAAGTCTCCTGCTGCCTGTGTGAGCTGCCTGCTACATACACATGAAAACAGTATTAATTTCCCCAACTAGGGGCTCTCCTGTGCTAAACAGGATACCCAATAGAGAACTGTCAACTTAAATCAGCAGGGGTGGGTTAACAGGTGTAAGCATATGCAGGTCAGAGGGTAAATACTTGCAGAACCAATCATATCCTACAGACATAGGAATGGTAAGAGAAATAACAAAGGCTGGTAGAGGACTGGGCTGGTAAGATGAGTGAAAGAAAAAAAGGAGAGAAGATGTAGGCTAAATACAAGTCAGGTCCCATGGGCAAATTGTTCCTGGCATAAGACATCATATCAAAATATTCCTACAGATTGTCTTCAAAGTTCAGCCTGTTCCACTCTTCAGAAAATATTAGGTGCTTAGGTGTTAAGGTCTTTGAGAGAGAAATTGTGTCCAATAACTGAGGAACTTTCCTTATCAACCATCTGTCCTAAATAGGAATTGAAGGCACAGCATTGATGATTTGTGAAGCATCTGCCCATCACAAGATAGACCAGGGGATAGAGGTACCCAATGTACATTCACTGATGCAAGGCTCCCAGGTGTTGACCCCCATTGACTCTTGGTTATCCACGTGCCCCAGTGTCCACCCAAAACCAGTGCTGGCTACAAGTCAGTATGACCTACCTTAATTCAATGTTAAATTCATCTTGAACGTGAATAGTCCATTCACAGCGTGCATTCAGTGGGTAACCCTCCAGCAAGATCTGGCCTCTTGGAGCCCGAAGAACCTGCCCACACCCTGAGGAGCAAAAGAAGAAAAAAATCCAAGAGGCATATGAAGGAAATGAATGTAGTAACAAGACTGGAATGAGAAGATAGGGTGGCTTAGGAAGAGACATGCTTTCTTACAAGGCAGTGTGTAAAATAAAGGGACAGGTACACAATGGCTATAAAGAGTTACGACTCAAAGTATTGGCTAGGCTAGGAGCACCCTTAGAAAAATTTTAGTTGATTGCTTCTACCTGGTTTACAACAAAGCACCATGAAACCACTTCTTAGAGCTTTTCCTTTTTTTGTTTAGCCTACCCACCTACCTGGCCAACACTCCAGCTCAGAATAGTTTTGATGGACCTCATGATGATCTGATCTTATCACTGCTGAGGAAGATGGTGGGAAAGAGCCAAAGGTACACTGAACACTTGAATTAGCTCAAGTGAGTGAAACAGTGAGAGCAGGAGCTGTTGTACCCAACATCATCAAGTCCTTCACAAGGAGACTTTTGGAGGAAAAACAGCCAATGTATTCCTAGAGGAGACATCTGTTTTTTCTCAAGATTAACCACATCATCCTCACATGTTAATGCCATCATGCCAGTGGAGACATACAATCATCACAGCTCCTCCACCACTAACTCAGTGTAACATACATATAATATAAAGCCCTCATCCCTTCTCTCAGATTCATTCCTATCCTTCCTCTCCTCCTGTCCCACTCTGTTTGTGTGTGTCACTCTCAGCATTTTATCACACTAGGAAATGTACATCAGTGACCAGCATCAACAGAATAAGATGAAGTACTCTGGTCATTTGTGCCCAGTCTGAGAAAACCATCAGAGGACAATGAGCTGAACAAACAGCAGACAAGGGCACACACTAAGGAAACAGTATATTTTTATGGCTGTCCTGCAGCTGTCCGTAGGCAGCTGTCCAGGGATAGCTGTCCTAATTCCTCAGCTTGGATGCTGAACACTTTTAGCCCAGAAGAGTTTTCTCACCTTTGGCTACCTCTCCCTTTTCCCCCAGCTATAAAATATAGCTTGTGGTATTTTCCTCTGTGTAAGATGGAAAGTTGTTTAGTGATTTTTGAAATGCCTTCTGTGATCCATAAATGCAAGTGCTAGCAAAATTCACATTACGCACCAAACAGAGCTAATTCCTCAGTTTCTACTTTCCTGACTACATCTTTCCAAATGGAGTCCTATGCATGGCTACATTCCCTGGTAAGCCTTCTATTGCTTTGCTGGGTGATGAGTTGGTATCCATATGACAGAAACTGCAATCAAGTCTAACAGCATCACTGAACCAAGGGATACACCACATATGAGGTTAAGTAAGAAGACAAATGACCCAAAAGGCCTCCACAGCAGTTCTCTTGCTTCTTTTTACCTCTTTCATCCCAGAGAAAGCCCTGCTCCTTCCATTGGTTTCCAAAGAGGATCCCTAAACTTTTAACTAGTAACTCAGGATGAATATTTCGTACTGAACTGGTGGGTTTTAAGAGTTGCTTCAAGGGCCCTTCATTCCTTTGGGAAAAGAGGGTGACAATGACCTGATTTGGTTAAGTACCGAGCATCTGCGGTTCTCATTGATCTTAGTGTCTGGAAATCAGTCCTGCTGCATCTGGTCTATGGGGAAATGTGAAAACCGCAGGTCAATTACTCCTCTTTCTTCTTGAGAAATTGTTGCTCAAATGAAATACCCTTTGTTCATTTACCCTCAGTTACCCTTAATTAAGCAGGACCCAAGGAAACAGAAATCCTGCTCAGAAGAGTTCCTCAAAAGTGCTCATTCTCTTCTGTGGCTCTACTTAGTTCCCTCTGTAAAAGGCAAGGATTAATGACTCTGCCCAGCAACCACATTAGGATTCAGCGAGTACAGCAGGATCTGCTGTGGTGCACATGATAATGTTCCTTCCCACAGCAAGAAACAGATCCTTGTGCTGCCTTTGGCTCCTGCCTCAAAAACAATCTGAGACAAAGCTTCTAGAAATCTTCAGATGGTTTGACAGGGAGTTTGGACCACCTCAAAGAAAGTTTTCCTTTCGTCCCGAAAGGCTTTTGAGTTTCCAATGCCTTTTACAAAGGAAAGCCAAAGAACTGGTGCAGAGATACTCGTATGCATGGCATACTAAATGCACTTTACATTTGTTCAGGCAGTAGTACAGCCTGAACTCTCTGAACACTGGTGCCAAGGAAGTAGGTTTGACCAGCAAAGCAGGTGGTCCAGAGGCTAGATGAGACATTCAATGACTGCCTCCAAAAGAATGTTCTCAGATTTGCTACCACCCTTCTCCATATGAAGCACCTTTGCGATCACATCAGCTCTGTGCTTTTGTATCTCCAGTCCTTCTTGCAGAAGCTAGGCTGACTCCTCAGACCAACAGGTCAATGACCTGTTGATCAAAAGGAGTCTTTTCCCATTCTGAATCTGCGGGAGACCTGGAAAGCTCTCAAAAATAATTTACATCCTAACCACAGATGCTGGCAAATTCTGCCTCATTTACAAAAAAAATAATTCACTTTGGCGGGGTGTCAACATCCTTGTTCCGTTCCTGTTCATGAAAAAAAGGCCGCTTTCAGGACCACAGTAAGATTTCCTCTAAGGCTTGTTAGTAACAGAAAAGAAAACAATTCAGGACACCTCTGAGTTGTAGCCCACGGAGACCCATGGGTCGATGAAGGGAGAGGTCCTGAGGAGACCTCTGGTAAGAACTCATTATCTGTGGTTCAAGTGCTACCGCATTGATGCAGGGCTCCTTCGAAGGTCGTAAGGACTGAATAAAAAAAGAGTGAGAGTAGAAACATTACTGACAGTCAGAAACAGGCTGATATGGGAAGACAGCTGTCACTCGTCATGCCTTGTTGCTGCTACCTGTTGCTTGTTGGTCATCAGTATTATGTGAAACACTAATATTCGCAGTCTCTGAAAGTACAAGTACTTTTATTCATCATAGGGACCGTATCTGTAATGCAAGGCTAAGTGCAGCTTTTAGATAATGCCACTTTCTCCCACATTTTGATGAAGTACATGTTCTCAAGTGACATGACAGAGGTTGACAAAGGCTTTTGGAGTACAGGGTACAAAATAAATGGTCCTGCAGCTTCACTTTTCTTCTGGTTTTAGATTCTGATGTGCCTTTTAGGGCTTAATAGTCTAATAAGCAGTCCCAGTAGGAGAAGTCCCAGTACTAAATTAACTCTATTCCGTTTGCTTATTTCCTAGTAACTCTCCTTTGGACTACCCTATACCATTTATTTTTATGCCAAATGATCTGGTGTGCCTTGGCTGTTTTTCAGCCATGCCCATGTGTCTGTCTGTGCCAGCAGACTGGACTAGCTGGCCAGCCTCACAGCCCAGCCCATGCTCCTTGCTCCTTGACACAGCCCCCTGGGCACATCAACCTGGTGGTTCCCAGAAACTGCTCCCAGGGCCTCACCTTGCCCTCCAGACTGCAGGCAACCCTTTGACGACATCCCTGTGGCTGTGGCAGCGCCTCTAGCCCAGGGGGCCAGCCAGGAGCAGCCGCCCAGGGCTGCGGGTCAGGTCGCACCGCTCCACTTGGGCTAACCAGCCTCTGTCCCACAACAGCCTACCCGCCCTGCTGCGGCATGAAGTTCACTCCAGACTACGCCGCCCCTGCGCGCTCCTCTGCCGCCTGCTGCGCAGCCCCTTAGGCCTACGCTAACCGCCATTTCCCCAGCCGGCTGACAGAAGAGGGCGGGGCGCCAGGGGGGCCTGTAAATCGGGACCAGGGCTTGGAGACCGGGACCAGGGACGGGGTCGGGGC
>JANHGL010001234.1:0-21165 GCA_024611195.1 Ceyx melanurus
CCCCAGCTCTCTCAGCCTCTCCTCAGCAGGGAGATGCTCCACTCCCTTCAGCATCTTGCTGCCCTGCACTGGACTCTTTCCAGTAGCTCTTTGTCTCTCTTGAACTGGGTTGCCCAAAACTGGACAACATTTTTCTCCACACCTGAGCTCCCCCTCACCCTGCTCTGGATGCAAGGCAATGATTTGCAGTCCAAGGCACCAGCATCAGCTGCAGAGCTCTGCTGTTATTGTTATTTTCCAAGGGCAAAAAAATGGCATCGCTGTGAGGGTGCTTGTGTTCCTTTATTCAATCCAGACTACCACAGTCAGACAGGTAGAAAGCACAAGGAATCCGTGACTTGCATCTCAGCAAGAACCAGAGGAGTTTCTTGGCCATTTGCTCCAGGTCTGTCAAACAGATGCAGAAACAGCAAACAGAAACAGCAGCCTGTGTTGCTGTTGCACAGCGAGCCTCAAGTTGCCCCAGGGGAGGTTGAGGTTGGAGTTGAGGGGCAATTTCTTCCCCTCCAGGGCTTTCCCAGGCTGCCCAGGGCAGGGGTGGAGTCCCTGTGATCCCTGGAGGGGTTTCCAAGCCCCCCATGGAGCTGTGGTGCTCAGGGGCATGGGTGAGTGATGCCCTGGCAGTGCTGGACTTGATGCTCCTAAAGGTCCATTCCAACCAAAACAATTCTGTGTTTTTATTCTATGATCCTCAGTCTGCTGAGGGGAAAACCACGACCCTGAGAAGCAAGGCCAGGCACTGGCACGGAGATCAGAGCAGAATTTGGCCACGCACTTGCTGTGGGAAGATCTTCCATGGGACCACAAATCTGAATTAATGGCACTGGAGGCCAGAGATGCCCCAACACCATCCTGGTGCCATATCGTGTGTCCCGGAGCAGAGCCACAGTCACAACCCACAGCCCGTGGCACAGCAGCAGCTACAGATGCTGCCAGTTCTACACCAGGTAGTTCCCCCTCTCCTCTGCAGGTCTGGCAATCAGGGTGCAGTGGGAAGCTCACTGCAGGCTGCTGCTCTTCGTTACAGCACCGATCCCCTCAGCACGGGTTGGAAAAGAGCTATTTCTTACACAAACTCTGCAGCTGAGTGTAAAAAGCGAGCCCTCCTGGGGTCAGCAACCGAAGCTCTCGGGAGAGGTTTTCCTGCTGCTCCGAAAGCAGTTCCCATACGATGGCAGCAGAGGGCTGCAGCTGGTTGGAAGGACTCACACCCCCCCCCCCCCAACAATGGGTTATTTTTCTCCAAAGATGGTTTTGTTGTTTGTTTTTCTTTATTTATATTTTTACAGGAACTTTATGGAAGGAAGAGCTTTGCTTAGGGAAACCGAAATCAAAACAAGCCAAAAAGGAACCCCCCATATCATCTGGTACCTGCTGAGATGGGGAACAGCACTGCCATGTAACTGTGGTGGCAGCAGTTCTGCTGGAAAGGGAAATAAGACAAGTTCACCTAAAGAACGTGCCTCTGAGGTGGCTCTGCATCATCTGACTATGCAGGTGAGCAGGTAGAGCCTAAAAACTTATCCTGTCCACGTTGGTTTTCCTCACACAATTGCATCCTGCCACTCTAAATCCTTCCATGGTTCTGCTGCACACAGTCAGTCTGCTTCTCCTCGTCCCCAGGGTCTTGTTCTCTTCCCCATCATCATTTTGCTGCTTCCCACCTCTGTGTTCCACCACCAAAGAGCTGCATTTCAGGAAGGCTGAGGTAGAGAATTGAAGACCATTTTATTAATTCATTTACACCAATATTGTTGTTTATTTACACCAATATTGATGTTTATTTACACCAATATCAAAGTTTCTAGCACCAAATACCCTTTCTTGGGAAAATAACATCATAAAATGGGTTGAATATGGAGTAACCTCCTCCTGGTACTGCCTTCTGGAGCCCAACACTGCTCTAAGGGTTCCCCGAGTCTGAAGCTACATCCAGGCTCCCTTGTTTACTATGCAGCAGTGAGTTTATAAACCCATCTCCCTGCCTAATGACTGGCATAATTAACGACAGCAACAGTGGCACCAAGTCCTGCCACTGAATTGACTCGTGGGGTAAAAGTATTACCTTGTGTTTGTTTTAAATTGCTTGGATGAGTCAGGGTTGGTTGCTTTGCTGGTTTTTTTTTATCATCCCAGGCTCTGTAATCCAGTCAGTGTTTGTAAACTGTTTTGCAGTGACAGGATGAGAGCTAATGAGGGAAAAAAAAAAACCCAGCATCCCCAAACGAGTACAATTGAGTTGCTGCAGAGGGTGATGGTTGTGCTGGGGTGAGAACTGATTCTATGCGTGAGTGGCCTTGTCTTGTGTACCTAATTTATCTCTGCCCTGCCTACACCCAACGTGTGAGCAACATTATGTAAGTCTGGTAAAAATACCACTCTGTCTCTGCTCCTGGCAGGGGCAGCAACGCTGCTGACATTTCAGTGACAAGAGAGGGGCTGAGATGGAACTGGCTGCTCCAAACCCCAGGGTTCTGGTGCCAGGCAGGGAATGGGGAGAGTTTCCCAAGGAGTTTGAGTACCTTCAGCATCTCAAGCCCCTGGGAAGCCAGGAGGGAGCTGTAAATGTGCTGAAGCCCTGTTTGAGCATGTCATTAAATTCCTCTGTAACAGCCCCCTCGGCAAGACCTAAATCTTCAGAGCTATGAAAGCAGCAGAGTTTTCAGTCACTATTTCCTTCATCCCAGGCACGATTTTCAGGAAAAACACTGGAGAGCCCCATGACAGAGTCATTCCTCTGCAGCTGCCAAATCCTAGCTGAGGATCTGGCCTCTAGGTTTTCCAGTCTGCTCCTTATAAATATTCCTTCTGTTTCTCCCACCTTCTGCTTTTCTCCATCTTCCAGTTTTGCAGAGAAATAAGAGACCAGCCCCCCCCTCCCAAACAAGAAGAAGTGGATTACTAAGAATTCATTAGCAACTCCAGTCGAGCTCCTCTGGTTTGCTGAAGAGCTGAGAGAACCCATCAGGGTGTAACTGGTGGTGGCTCTTCCTTTCTGCTGCTTTTTAAGATGCAACGTTCAGCCCTAAACAGATGGGAACCTGTCAGCACAACATGGAGATAATTACCCATGTGAGCCAGGGGAAGCTTCGTTAGATAGGAAGTTATTGCAGCCAATACCCCACTGCTTGATGATCTTATCAGGTTTCTCAGCCTGAGCACATTCAGAAGCCCTAATATTCCTTTGAAGCAACACTAAACTCCCCCCTACTTGTTTCTGTAGGGATGGGAGTTCTCCTCAAAGCTGCAGAGCAGCTCTGCAGAGACCAAGTCCTGTCCAGGGAGGGAAAATCATCTGGCCTGCAACAGAGGTGTGGAAATATCAGGAAGGTGCCATAGCAAGAGGCAGCAGAAGTGTTAAGGAATTTAATATGATGATGGGCTCAGGTTTGTGTCTGCTGCAGGCTGGGCAGCCCAAGTCCCCAGTGCCACAGCTGGTGGCACAGGCTGTTTCTTGGCCATTCACCTGCAAACTTGGGCAGCTCTGGTGCTGTCAGCCACCCCTGGGCACTGCTCACTTGCTTTGCCCACACCAGGAGCTCAGAGATATTTCTTGGCAGGCACTCGAGTTATCCCTGCCTCAGTCAGCTAGGAAGGAGTTAATAAATTCTCACCCTGGCTTTTTTTTTTTTTTTCTTATGATTCTGTAGGTTGGCAGAGTTAAAAAATCCTTCTGCAGTGAAGCAGTCATGGAAATAAACCCTCAGGAGCAGGCACCAGGAAGGCAGGAGGGACTTGAAGCTCATCACAGAGCACGAAACCCACTATTATTCTTAAAAGAATAGCAAAGCTGCTTTTTTTCAGTACTTAAAACAAATATAAAAGGCTTTTTTTTTTTTTTTTCCTTTATATCAGCAAAATTGTATTCATTCTGTATTTAGTGCCAAGTGCTTTATGTGCATCCTGCCAGCACGTGCCAAAGATTCTGTTGGGTTTGCAAAAAGAAGTGACAAAAGCACCCGTCAGTTTTTGTAACTTCAGTTCAAATTGAGGAGGGGACCTGCAAAATATAGCTCTGTTTTCCTGCAAAAAAAAAAAAGATAATTGCCTCCTGCTCTGCCCTACTTGCTGAGTGATCAGGGTTTGTTGTGTAAAAGAAGAAAAGGCAATAAAAAGAAAGCTCAGCCTTTGGAAAATGGTTCACAGGTTCTTCCTCAGCCTTTGGTAATGAGAAAGCTGTGGGAGCAGTGAAGGTCTCTGCAGAGACTCTCCTGGGAGCTGGCTGGAAAAGTGCAGGTGTCTTCTCCTTCCTTAGCTCCAGGCTGGGAGTTGAGCCTCTTTTGAGAGCTTGTGCTGATAATTATCACACTACAGGATGCCACCCTCTCATCTTCCCCTCCCTGCTGTTGGAAAGAGAAGTGTGGGACGTCAGAGCCATCACTGGAGCTGCTGGTGACACGTGCAGGGTGCAGAGGGTCTCTGCAGAGGGTGGTGGCAGTTCCAGCATCACCTTTGGGTGGCTGCTTTAATAAGGGATGCAAAGAGATGTGCTGCAAGCTGGGTTTCTGTGTGGAACCAGCTGCTGGAATCACTGCCAGCCCTCGCTGAGGGCACCAGCTCAATTTGGTCCTGGCCAGCACCCAGCAGGTTCACCCCCAGATGGTGCAGATGTTGAGGGCAGGGGGGCAGCTCCCCGGAGAGCTCTGGTGCTGTGGAGGCAGCTGCAGCCTCCTGGGAGAGGTGGATGAGCAGCTGCCAAGCAAAGAGCTGGAGTGTCAGGCAGAGGAGGAGGGGGTGGAGGGTGAAAATCCATCTCCCTTTGCTGAAGGCAACAACAAACAAAGCTGTTTCTCACACCCCTGGGCCAGAAATGGATTTTATGGAAACTAATACAATTGGCTGACAAAGATAATAAAAAGCCCAGCGTGGGGCTCAGCTTCATGGCTTCCCCCAGATGTGTTCCAGCTTTGGGTGGGTGCTGCACCCCCCCAGGCCCAGCCAGGAGCCTTCTCTATTCCCAGCCAGGTTGACTGTGGCAGCTCCTGTTCCTCCTCTCTGAGGCTGAGAAGATTTTGAAATCCTTTTTGGTGAGTGTAAGAGATGAAGAAAAAACAAAACAGCTGCTGAGATGGACAGGTGTCTGAGGCTTGGGAACAATTCCACCCTGCCCTGAGAAGACCCTTCTCCTGAGCAGGTACCTTACCAATATTAGCAAATATTTATTTTATGGGGTTTTTTTAAGTGATTAAGGAAGTTATTCCCATCCCTCCTTCCTCCTTTTAACCTGAGGCATAAAGTCATTTCACATGCTCCCAGGTGAGGACTTTCAGGAGCCCCAGTTCCCCACTCCCTGGGGGAATTGCAGCTGAATTCCACAGCACTTGGAAAACCCAGGTTCAGAGCTGTGCATCTAGGGGAGATTTTTATTCCACCACCCACAGGCTCTTTGGGAACAATCTGCTCCCTGCTCGTTTGCAGCCCTGTTAATTAGGGCTCAGTGTCCTGTTGTACCTCAGCTCCCAGTGGCATTGCCAGGGTTTAGACCCTTGTTTATCTGCATCATGGCTCAATGTTCCCCCTCCCCCTTGTTTCTGGGGTGTTTTTAGCATGAAAATGATTTGTTGAGCAGAGCTGACTATTTTTTTTTTGCATGTTTATGTATTATTTTAGATATATAATATGTTATTTGCATATTTATTTCTATAAAGTGCTTGTGTGTGTATATATAGAGCACATATATATTCTAATTATGTATCTGCTACATCTCTGCCCAGAAAAAAAAAAAATAGAAGAGAGTAGGAATCTTTTATCACGTTTAAATTAAATTCTAGCTGCCTGCATTGTGTTAGCACAGTCCCTCCCAACCTCAGAAGGGCTCCTGGGGATGAGAAGGATGAACAGGGTGTGAGGAGGTGTTTGGGGAGCTGAGGGGAGAATCAGAATGGTGAGGGTTGGAAGGGACCTCTTGGATCCAACCCCCTGCCAGAGCAGGGTCACCCAGGGCAGCCCCCACAGGAACAGATGCCAGTGGGCTTGGAAACTCTCCAGATTTTCTTTTTTTTTTTTTCTAACATGGCAGCATTAGGCATGGAGAGGAGGCACGGAAAAGGGTGATGTTCACTTCAGAAGGACAAAGTTATGTTTAGCAAATGAGACCTTCAGCTCCTTGAGGAGAATCAAGGTCAAGAGCAGTGCAAATACCTGCCAGGAGACAGCCCCAGCCTGGGGGGGTTGCAGTTTAAACACACCATGGTGTGCTCCTGCCCACAGATGCCACCTGAGATGCCAGCTGAGATGCCAGGAGATGCCAGCTGAGATATCAGGAGATGCCAGCTGAGATGCCACCTGAGATAC
This sequence comes from Ceyx melanurus, assembly GCA_024611195.1. Classification (NCBI taxonomy): domain Eukaryota; kingdom Metazoa; phylum Chordata; class Aves; order Coraciiformes; family Alcedinidae; genus Ceyx; species Ceyx melanurus. Next base: position 6,295 of record JANHGL010001234.1, read on the forward strand.
CAGGAGATCTCTTCTTGCCAGAGGCCTGCACTGCAGCTCCATCCTGCCCCTGCAACCATCCTCCTGCCTGGAGGGGCTTCTAACGAGGCTTCTAATTAATTACCCCTTCTAGGGGACTGAAAGGCTCTGATTTCTGGGCTGCTGTGGCTGTTTCTGGTCCAACAAGATAAGCAGCTGGAAAGGGTCACAGGCAGGTCCTTGTCCTGCTCTTATCAGCTCCAAGGGAGCAGTGCTATCAGACCTCCCCCCAGAATCAATCAGTGTGTTGGGATCTGTAGTTAATTGCTGGATGGGCTTTTTCCTACAGTTTGTCATCTCCTTTCAGTGCCAATTTGTTCCTATTTTTAATGTACAATAGGTAAGGAAGCCCAAACCTGGAGGTGTTCACCCAGAGGTCTCAGATAATGACCTGCAAAGTGATTTAGCTTTTGGAAATCAATTGGTGCTACTGCAGAGATAAAAAACCACTAAACCTGAGTACTGTTGAAAAGTCAAATGGGCCAAGCAAACTTCACTGGTCCCCAAGAGGAGCCTAAAAAATAAAGTAAAAGAAATCTAAATAAGCTGAGTGGAATAAAATGAGAAGAAAATTAGTCTTGATTCAAACCTCAATTACCTTAGTTTTTATCCTGGGAATACCTCCAGATAATGATGTTTTATTACTAAGACAGAAAAGGATGTCTTTAAAAAAAATCCTTGTATTCTTATCACCTCAGTTAAAAGAATACTAAATGAAAATAATTCCCATCCTGCTTTGAAGTTACCAGACATCAGCAATAATCCTTTGCATGTTTTATTTTGAAAACAAAGCAGTCCAAAAGGAAGATATATATTTTTTTTTCTCTTTAATATTAAGACTGTACTCCATGCAGATAATCCATAGCAAATACATTGCATCAAAAGACAGTTAAAGTGCCTTTAGTCCCTCAAAACAGTCCAACTGTGCTGTAAATTCAAGTATGTAGAAAGTAGGCCTTTAGTTATGAAGAGAATACTGGTTTTGATCTGGGTCCTGCTCCCACTGCTGTCAACAACAGGGGGAAGGGGGCTCTGATGAACCCTGTGCTGTGTCCCCAGCTGCTGAATGCAGTGACCAAGGAGCAGCCACGTGGTGCCATTTTCTGCTCCCTGGTGCCAGGGCTTGGAAAGGCAGAGGAGGAGCTGGAGGGGTGGTCTGGGGGGGTTGTGTCTTCTTTCAAACCCCTGGAGCAAGGACCCTGGACCCTGCCTGGGTCCATGTACACAGGAGTGTTTTGCAGGCTACTCCAAAGCCAACTGGTGCTGAGGTGAGTGGGACCCAGAGAAGCCTGGGGATGTGGCTGGAGAAGCCCCCTGATGAAAAGCAAACTCCAGCTCTTCTCATGGGGCAGTGGCTGTTGCAAGGGCCTCGTGTCAGTGCTCACCTCTCAGTTACCTGGGTGGGAGCAGAGCAGGGCCCCTGAGGCTTGAGCAGTTGGATTCAGGCTGGGAAGATCTTTTCCAGCCCCTATGACTCTGTGCAGCCAGAGCTGTGCTGGAGCCCAGAGCCTCCCACTCACCAGCAGCACAGCACTTGATGGTGAAGAGATTTTGCTCTTTCTTTTACAGCCCAGCAACGTGACCCACCAGGCTTTCTGGAATTTACCAGACAACCTCTTCTCTTCCACTGCAGAGCCACATGCAAAGAACATTGAGCCAAGATTCCTCCCTGCTGACTCGTGAGCTTCCCAGGTGCAAAGATCAGGGCTGGAGCCCACGTTGAAAGGTAGGGAAGAATATTTCTTCTCTTCTCCTCCAGACACAACCTCCAAGTGCTTCCTTCTCCAGGCTGGGCACTGGGAGCTGCTGGTTGAATCCCAGCCTTCAGCCCTGAGCACATAGGTGACTATGGGCAGTAACTTCTCTGGCTACTCTACCACGAGGTCTTAGAGGTGATGATGGGAGCTGCCAATGCTCTACCTGACAGCCCCCCAAACCATCTTCCTCAGCAGAAGGCAAAGCAAACATCTGGTGCACAGCTCCAGCACAGCCTGGATTGGGTTCTTTCTTTCTTTAAAGGGAAAAGAACCCCAAACAAACAAAAAAAAAACACCTGAAAAACAAAAGCTAAGCCTTTTTTGACTCCAGGCACTTGGCATTTCCCCCAGAGAAAAGGTGCTGTACATATCTCAGCTCTTCCTGTGCTCCAGCACTTGGATGCTGCTGCTCTCCACCTGGGATCTGAGCCTCTTTGGAATCCTCCTAACACCCTGGCTGCAGTAACATGCAGGTTTATACAGCTCCAGGCTATTTAAAGTCAGTTTTCATTTTATTTCAGAACTCTCAGATGTTACCTCCTGTTTCTAGGGGGTTGTAGGGGAAGAGGAGTACCCCAAGCCCTGCTGTTGCTGTAGAACAGTATAAACTGTTATTTGAAAAGAGTTAAATCCAGAGAAAATTCCTTAGCAGCTCATAACCATTTCAAAGGAGATCAGATCATGGGCAAAAAAATAAATAGATAGCACAACATACCTTTGAATTTTTTCTACTTCAGAAAAACAGGGGTAAAAAAAAATAAAATAAATCCCCAGTCTTCCATCTGAAAGCTTTATTTGGGAATAAACTTTATCTCCAAAATATGCCTAAGGAGAGGCTGTTTGGGCCATAGCAACTTGGCACAACTCAGTCTGACTTACCCAGTTTGAGCAGTTTGGTGCCTTTATGCCATAATAAGATGCAGCAAAAGTCTCCCAAGTGGCTCTGTGTGAGAAAGTATAATCTGGGGTCTAAATGCCACAAAGCATCCATATTTATCTTTAATGGCTATATAAATTCAGCAGATGAGAAGGAAAACATTAATTAGACAGACCCTGCCTTTGGCAGTAATCACCACCAGTGACAGCTGAACCAGCCAGTGGATAAAATATGCACCAAACATGATTATCAGAATAAATAAGTGAGGATCAAGAGAAAATTAAAAAAAAAAAAGGGGGGGGGAAGGGCCCATATAATCAAAACCTTTTTTTTTAGTGGGGAAAACTTTACCTGACACTGGAATTTGGAGTCTGTGTTTTCTAATAGAAGCTTTGCTCAGTTTAAGGCCCCACTGCAGCTGCTGTCAGTGGATGTGGGGCAGAGATTTCTGCAGATTAATCCTGAATTCTGATTGCACAGGAGGAGTAGGAAACCCTGAGAGGTCTAATGCCAAGTCCCTAGTTAGGGTTGGGTTCTGGAATCTCAGTCTGTGCACAAATCCAGAGCAGGGGCCTATTGCAGGCATGAAAAAAAAATAATAACAGAAGAAAATTCCACTGATTTGAGTGAAGCTCTAAAAACTCTGATGTTCACAAGGTGATTTTCAGGTTGCCAGTGGTGTCCAGGCTTCTCTCCTGATGGAAGTGAAATGCCCCTGAAGGAGGCTGGATTCACAGCAGCATTTAGCCCCTGGGAGGACACTGCTGCTGCTGCTCTGCCCACATCCCCCTCCAGTCAGACCTGCTCTGCACTGGTGGCCACACCACCAGGATGTGTTTTGAAGGAAGGTGGGTTTTGGGGATTATTTTTTTCTTTTTCCACACTTCTCTAGGAAAAGGGTCATCATTAGTAACTCAGCAAACTCGTTAGGTGCCAAAATGTGCATCAGAGCCATTTAGCTCACAAACATCCTGAAGGTGAATCCCCTGCAGGGTTGTGCCCTTAAAATAGATCAGGCTTCCCTCTCTCAGGAGCAGAGGGTGGAAGCTGCTGCTTTGTGAGGAGGGCAGGGAGTTGAAGGCAGGGTGGTGGAAGGGTGCAAAGACAAGGGCTGAAGGCTTCTCAGCCACGCTGGCAAAATGAAATGTCTCCCACTTCAAAAAAGCCAAGGGGAGAACAGAGAAAGGGACAGAGCTGGGAGACAGAGGAAGGGAGAGGGGAGGTGAGCCCTGGAGAGCCAGCCTTACCTCTCCTGGGCCACCAGCAGCACCCACCCCCAGCCACCCAACCTCTCCCTGCAGGGTGAGGTCACCAGCCCAACTTTCCTGAGCACAGGCAGAGCCAGAGTGCAGCACAGACCCCCCACGGTGCTGACCCCAGGAGCTGCTGCTCGGGGCAACCTTTCCCTTGGCCCCCCTCCACATCTGCCCCCCCCTCCACATCTGCCCCCCCTGCTTTGCTGCTGTAGCTCCTGGTGGAGGTCCCTCCGAGGTCCCCTTCACCCAGAGTGGGGAAAAAACCAACCCAGGAACCACAACCCCCCCTCCAGGCTGCCACACCGACTGTGCTGCTGGTCTCTGCCACACGCAGGGTCGGTGCCAGGCTGCAGGCAGAGTGCCCTGGCACACCTGAGTGCCACACCCGCAGGCTCTGCTGCCCAGGGAGGACCCAGGTGGGTGCAGCCTCACCCCTTCTTTGCAAAGAGGTGTTTTGTTTTGTGTTTTTTTTTTCCACTACTTGCTGTTCATTTCCAAGAGGGGAAAGATTATCGTTTGTTTGCGATAGAACGGCAGGAGGCTCCAGCAGCAGCGATGCGGGAGGTGGGAGAGGTGGAGCAGGAGAGCTCAGCACTGTTCTGCCTCCACAAATCCCTCCTTCTCCTGGCTGCTCGGCTCCACCTCCGAGTACGTCCCGCGGTTGGGGTGGTTGCGGAATTTCATGGCAGGCCAGTGGTGTGGCCGTCGCTGGGGAGAGAAAGAAAACCCCATCAGTAAAAAACCAGGAGCTGTGTCCTGACAATTCCCCTCGACAGAGCCCAGCTGGGCGATTCCAACGGCATTCTGTCACAGCCCCGGCTGGGCCCTCCTGTGAGCAGGTGGAAGAGTCAAACGTTGGCTGGGGAGGGGGAGAAAACAGGCAAGGTGTGAAAAGGAGTAAAATAAACCAGTGTGGGAGGGAGGGAGCCCGAGCTGCAGACAGGGGCTGGAGGTTGGGAGATGAGCTGTGGCTGCAGGACCACGACAAGGGACTGGGGTGTGAACCCTGGCAAGGCTCCTCTCCCCAGCTTGCCCTGGTGTGGGTAGCAGGGGAGGAGAAGGCTCTGCTCTCACCTCGATGAAGAAGAGGGCAGCGCTGGAGGTGGGGTGGCTGTTGATGTAGATCCCAGCCAGGATGATGGCAGCCAGGAGCAGCACGCCCAGGACGATGCCCACGATGGTGCCCGTGTGAATGGGGGCTCCTGCTCTCTCAGAAGGGAGGCTGCTCCCTGCACCTGCAAAACGGGATTTGGGAGAGTCCTGAGGTGAAGCGAAGGCCAGGAAAAAGCCAAGTGAGACTCCCAGGGACCCTGTGGAGCACCTTTGCCTGCTGCTGTGGCTCAAGGAGAGGGGCAGAGGTGGCAGAGAGCTCCAGCTGCCCTTTGGGATGGTCACGGTAGCTGCTTTGAAAGAAGAGGAAACCACCACCCTGCAGCAAACCCTCCTCCAAACCACAGTCCTCACAGATCAGCTGCTCACACAGATAAAAAGCCATTCACCATCTGCTGAGCCAGGGTGCTCAGTGCCTCATCCAGAGCCCTGCAGCCTGTCCTGGCTCCTCAGCCAGGAATATGCAATGGCACAGAGCTGCAGAGGGGGCACTGCCAGCCACCTGGGGAGCAATTTGGCTGCCCCCTGCCTTCCCTGAGCTGCTTGCAGGGAAGAGGGAGGGGCTCATGGTTTGAATCCAACTGCATCATTCACCCCCGAAGGTGTTTAAATTCATTTGGATGTGGTGCCTTCCACAGAGCTGGAGTTAGAGCTCAGTGGCAACATTTTGGTTCCTGTGCCTGAGAGGAGATCGATGGGAACAGAGGTAAAAAAGGCAGAGCTGGGCTAAGGACACATTATATTTGGATTTTACAGAGCCTTTTGGCACAGCTGGGGGAATTCAGAAGAGAAAAGGACTTGGTGTCTATGCAAAAAAAAAAAAAGAAGCAGAGAAAGGGAATTCCATGGAAAGAGAAAACTCCTCATCTCAGTTTGCACGTCAGAAGGGGGAGAAGAAGACAAGCAGCACCAAGGTAAAACACACCAGTCCTGACTCTCACTTTTCACTCCCCAAAATGGTATTAATCAGGGTGAGAACAATGGGAGCCTTATCTCAATTCCATCCAGCCCAGTCCCCAGTCTCTCCTGTCCACCCCCTGGCTGAGCACAGCTCCCTGGAGCATTGGAACATGTTCCCCCCTGGAACGAGCAGGAGCAGGCAGAGAGAGGATTAAGGGATTTACCTTCACCTCCTGCATACTGATTGAGCTTCGTGTCATCTAAGAGAAGAAAAAGGCACAGAAAAAGAAAGTTAGGAGCCTTCTCTGATATTCTGCATGTGTCCCACCTGCTTTCATCCCCCTGCAGTGGGGCCACTGCCAGCACATGCCTCTTGCAGAGCATTTGTGTGGCCAGTGATAGTTTTAAACCTCAGATTTTGGTGTGGGAGCTGGTGAGGGGTCTGGAAAGCCTTGTGGAGAGAGGCTGAGGGAACTGGGGATGTTTAGTCTGGAGGAGACTGAGGGGAGACCTCATTGCTCTACAGCCACCCCACAGGAGGGTGCAGCCAGGCTGGGCTTGGACTCTTCTCCCAATTTACTAATGAGAAGAAATGGCCTCAAGTTGTGTCAGGGGAGGTTTAGATTGGATATTAGGAAGAAATTATTTCCTGAGAGAGTGGTTGGACTCTGGAACAGGCTGCCCAGGGAGGGGGTGGAGTCACCATCCCTGGAGGGGTTTAAAATTGAGTGGCTGTGGGCTGATGGAGAGAGAGATATTGCTTGGACTTGATGATCCTAGAGTTCTTTTCCAACCATTATAATTCTGTGAACCATCTGGTTTATTGTCTTCCCTCACAGGGTGGCACCTGGAGCACAAGCACCTGAGAAAGCCAGCTGAGTGTGAGAGGAGGAACAGCAAGTGGATGCAGGATGGGGTAGGTGTCTGGCTCTGCCACTCACTACAGCCCAAAGGAACCAGTGGGGTGTCACCCTGGAGGTGACTTGCAGCAGGGGCCAGACTCCATTCTTCATCTCCTTGTGGAAAACCCAGGATCTCCACAGCCTCACCAGCTGAAATCCCCACCCCAGATTCCTGCTGCTCCACTCCATGGTCACTCCAGCAGCCACAGACACCTCTTGGTGAGCAGCTCCAGCGAGCTGGGCTGGCTGGGGAGGGTGCAGAGGGCTGGGCTGGCTCCTTTGCTGTGCTTTTTCCTCCAGATGATGCAGCTGGCTGTTTGTTTCCTTCCAAGATTACAAATTAACTTCATGCTTGAGGCCGTGTCACAGAAAGCCTCTTGTTCTTTTTTTTTTTTTTTTCCAAGAACTGGCAATGAGTTGGAAAATCATCTCCGTGGTGGGGTTGCAACTCACCCCCCCGCACCCCATCTTCCTTTAATTGCTCCTTTCAAAGTCAACTCTGTCAGCCAGGCACTCGGGGCCTCCCCACCCCAACCCCTTCCCTTTGCTGAAGGACAATTACTAATGTTCCTTTCTAATTAGCAGTTTGTGTTGGGGACTATTAAGCAGCAAAATTGCAGTGATACCTGCAGCTAGGATCCGAGGAGCCAGCCCTGGCTTAATAGGATTATCCAGCTTTAGAACATGAGTGTCTCGAGGGAAACTCAGGTCCTGATGTGCAGCTCTCCTGTGCTGGGCCAGCAGGGTCCCCAGGCAGAGGGCAGTCACAACCTGTGCTGTTATTGCCACCCTGAGAGCCCTGACAACCCCCAGCCAGGACCAAGCACCTCAAATGCACAGCCCCTCAGCTTGGTATTCACCTCTCCTGATGCTGGAAAGCTCTTCCCACCCATGGATTACCCCTCTCCCCTTGCCATGGCACTCTGAGTCTCACCTCTGTGGCTGCTCCATCTCCTATCTGCCTCCTCTTCCCACCCCTGTCCTGTGCTTCAAACGTGGGCTTGTCACTTTCTTTATTTGGACAGGAGTTGGCTTTAGGAGGCAGAAAAACCTCTCCAGGGCCAAGTGTGGAGGATGGGATGTCCCTGCTGCAGCCCCTCACCCCACCTGCCCCTACCTTCCGTGGTGAGGCTGTCAACGAAGAGCGAGGACGTGGAGGTGCTGACATCCTCAGCCAGAGGTGAGAAAGAGCTGTCAGGAGGTGCTGAATAGTGGTCTCCTTCTGCTAAATCCTCACAGGTCTTCTCATCTGACTGGAAAGAAAATGGAGAACAGCTGCTTGTCCCAGCTCTCCTCCAGCCAGAGTGCCAGGGAGCCAGGGGGGAGGACTGTGCTCCCCAGGCGTAGGGCTACCAAGCCCTTAGGGTTCCAGCAGTGGGGTGGGAGCAGGGGATGTGGTTCAGAGGTTCCAGAAGTAGAATGTGGGGGGCATGACCTGGAGGTTGGAGAAGGGAAAAAATTGGGAACCACTTAAGTAGGACAAATGACAATGATCTGGAGGGGTCCTACAGTCTGACCTTCTTGCATCACTGGATGACCTTACATAGGGTCCTGTGACCTCCTTTTCCCTCCCTCAGCCCTCTCAGTTGACAGGGAACAAAGCTGAGTTTTCAGTGGGGGGAAAAAAAACGGAATAAAAAAACCTAAAACAACCCCAAAGCAGAAACAGATGTTTTGTTAGAGCTGATCTTCCCCAGACAAAGAAACTGGTTCATCCAATGTGGAGATAATTGTGCTAACAAGGACAAAAAAAAAAAAGAGAAGAAAAAAAAAAAATCACAAGGGCTGATTTCTTCATGCTGGAGAGTGAGTAAGAGTCATGCTTCAGAAGGTGAAGAAAAAAATATCCCAGCGTGCTCAAATTGCACCATTTGGTAAGTTCCAGAGCTTTCTGCACCCTCACTGAACATCCAGCACCAACCAACGCAGAGCTGAGACACAGCAAGGGAGACACTGCACTGCCTGGACCAGCTTTTAACTCTTCCAAGACAGGCACCCTCTGGGTGTCCCGCTCTGATGGGAAGGGGACACTCAGCTTGTTCCAGAGGCTCGTGGGGAGCTGAGAGTGAGTTTTTTGAGCTGGGATGTGGCTGTTTGTGCAGAGCAGCATCCCTGCTGGCAGAGGAGAGATGCTTCTCCCCTCCCCTCACCTGCTGGCCACAGCCATAGGACAGCCACTCCTCTCGGTACCGGTCAAAGCCACTGGAACATCTGTGGAGAAAAGCAGGGTGAGCAGTCTGGGCTCCAGAGCCATGGGCTTTCCAGAACAGCTGTGCTGCAGGGAGCCAAACGTTCCCCTCCACAGAGGAAGAAAAGAGTCAACACGGCTCCTCCGAGGGGAATGGAGAAGCAGAGAAATAAGAAAAATATATAGAGTGAGTTTGAATTTCCATCTCTGGTCTGTGTGCCAAGGCAAGGCCGTGATCTCCACCAGGGGTTGGTTTGTTTTGTTGGGGTTTTTTTTTTTTGTTTTTTTTCCTTCTTTTCCAGGAACATCTGCACAGGAAAAACACATTAAAGACATCAGGAAAACACCAGCTAGAGAAACCTCTGCAGAAACAGAGGGGAGGGAACAGCACTCTGACCTTTGGCAAGTCTCTGGGGATACCAAAATATCAACCAGGGCTTCAGCTCATGCAAGTGCTGATTTACCCAACCACCAACCAGCAGAAGAGGAGAAGCCACAGAGAAATTCAGGTCCTGCTGAGTCACTGAGATCCCTGCTCAAAGCACAGAGCCTGGAACTACTACAGGCTCAGCAGGAAACTGAAAGACAAACTCCTGTGTCCAGAAGAGGACCCAGGGGTGGAATCACTGAGCTGAAATCACTGAGCTGGACTCCTGAAGTTCAAACATGGCTTTGTAGAACCAGTGAGGTGCTGCTGGGCTTGCTCTTGCCTGTGGCTTCCACCACCCTTTCTGCCACTTGTCACTGCAGCTCTTCAGGACCCAGCTAAGGCTGTGGGGAGCTCAGCATCTGGGCAGTGCCACAAGAATGCCCTGAACCTGGCACGAGAATGACCAAGCTCTTGAGCCCTGGGGGTATCTGCCCCAAGATCCCAAGCTAAGCCACCTGTATCCCAGGCTTGTCTCAGCTGTCACTGAGAAATGTTCCCCTGGCTGGTGTGTTGCAGCCCACTGGGAAAATAAACAACACTCCTTCAGAGCATCACTTTGCTGGTGTCTTGGGGCTGTCCTGCTGAATTCACACCCCACTGAAATCACTGCCTGCAAGGACAGGGTGAGAGTCTTGTGCATAGTGAGGGGTGCAGGTGCCCCCTGAGCCCTGCTGGGAGAGCTCTTGCAGGGGCTGGGCAGGGAGGGGACCATCCACTGTCTGTTCCTGGCCCAGATGGGCATTTCCCAAGCACGGTTGTCCCCGCACCACCCGCCAGGATCTGTGTTACTGGGTCCCCTCCCCTGCCACCAGCTCCAAATAAATATTCCAGCAAAACCTCATTAAACTCCCTGGTGCTGTTGAGCTGCAGGAGAGCAGGGACTGCTGCAGGGCCAGCCCTGGCCCCTCAAATCCTGTTTACCCCCAAAAAAGCAGCTGCAAGTGCCCCCTGCTCTTGCTGTGCCTTGTCCCCAACAAGGAGGGTTTGTCCCCCCAGCTCTGTGACCTGCCTGGTGTCCTGTCCCAGCCCCCCTGCCCTGCCTGGCTGGATGAAATCCTAGCCTGAGCCAGGACAAGTTTCCCTCGTGTTTAAGCTCACAGATGAGAATTTGAGTTGTGCTTCTTGTTCCAGCTGCTGCATCAGAACATTAGACCCAAGAACCTCAGCCTTGGGAAAAGGCTTTTTGAGTGGCTTGTAATTGGAGATCAGGTCAGTGCTGGCTGTGAGACCCAGAGCAGCACCCTGACTAAACCAAAGAGCCAATAAAAAAAAAACCCAAACCAGGAAAATAATAAATCATAAAACCCCAGCAACACTGCCAGAGGCCTCAGAGCTGGAGCTGCACTTGCTGCCCCAGCTACAGAAGCATTAGCAAGAGAAGAGGAGGGAAGGAGACTCAGCCCAGCTACCTCTGCAGGACGTGACACCAGCTGCAGTTGAAGGTCAGCTCCGAGGTCACGCAGGTTTCACAGCTCTGATGCTGGAGACAGGCTGTAAAGGAGAGAGGAGAGATGTCCCAGGGATCCACCAGCCCCAGCACGGGCAGCAGGGAGCAGCTGCTGAGAGCTGGTGGGCTGGGTGGGACCAGAGCACCAGCAGCTGAGCCTCTGACCCCACCTCCCTCTGCTATGGACCTGCAGGACAAGGCAGCATCTTCCTGCAGAAGGAGACTCCATCTGGAAACATCCTTCCCTTTGCTCTGGCTGGGAATTACAACCCACCTGGCACTGACCATTTCTTGCTGTGCAGAAGCAACACAACCCCCTTAACCCCCTGTTGCTGTGCCCACACCACCCAGTTCTGCAACAGCATCTCCACTCCGGAGAGGACCAGCTGCTCAGAGGGCACCGTCAGCTGCTTGTCAGCCTGTCGAGGGTGACAAGAGGCCAAGAGGACTTCTCAGCAGAAGGGGAAGCAGCAGTTTTAACGAGCCCCTGGGGAGTCCCTGCCAGCCTGTGATGACAGGGCCGAGCTGCTCCAGGGCTGAGACACAACAAGTGATGAAGGCAGAACACCAAAGACATCCTGCTTAGGTGCCCAGGACCCTGAGAGGCAGCAGCATCCCCTGGGACACCTGCACACCTCCTTCCAGCCCCAGACACTCCTTCCAGCCCCAGACACTCCACTCCTCCATCCCTGGGCTCCCTGCTCTGCCCCTCACACTTGAGCAAATCACCCAGGGCCCTGAGCTGCTCACACTCATCTGGTGTCCCCTGGTCCTGACCTGCTCCACTCTCCCATCCTGAGACACCTTGAAGAGGGACCTGAAGGAACCCCTTGTCCAGCACCATAGCTGTGGCTTACGGAGCAAGCAGGAGTCTCAGTGGCTGGAGAGGTGGGAAGAGCAGCAAAAAGGAGCTGAGCTGGTGAGTAGCAAAAGCCACTGACTGTCAGAGGTGCTGACAGAGCAGCTGGGGACCACGGAGCAGCCTGAGACCACGGAGCATCTTGGGACCGCAGCCCATGGCTCCCAGGGACCCTGTGGCACCAGCACTCTTGGCACTCTAGGAGCTGTGCCCCGCTCCAGATCCCACCCAGCACCCACTGGACGTGCCTCCCCCGCCTCAGCTTCCCCCTGTGGCTGGAGATGGGAGGTTGCTGTAGCCTCTGGGTGAGAGCACGGGAGGAACGACCCCGGGGCAGCCCGGCAGACTCACTGGGCAGCGGGGTGAACTCCACAGCTGACAGGTTGGTGATCCTGCTGGTGTCCAGCTCCACGCGGTGATACTCGTAGATGGTCCGGCGGCGGGACTCTGCAACAGAGCCCTGGCTCTAGGCTGGCCGCAAAGCCACCCCCCCAAGGGCTTTACCCCCTGCACGACCCCTGCCCTGTGCTCTCTGTGGGGCCGAGAGGGCAAAGGGTGGCTCCAGATCTCGGGGTGGTTCCTCAGGAGAGGACAGTGTGTGGCAGCTGCCAGGCTGGGGGAGAAGCAATGCAGGGGGTGCTGGGGGGAGGAGGAGGAGGAGGGATGTCAGGGCCCAGATCTCTTCCCTGTGTTGCTAGGAGGAGCTTGGAGCTCTCAGTCCCCCTCTCCCCGACCAGACATGGACACGCTCCAGGCCTGCACTGCTCCAAACAAACACGAAGCTCCACAACACATTGCTGGGCAGTGACTCACGGGCCCTCCAGCCTCCTCCAGCCTCCCCCAGTCTCCTCCATTCTCCCCCACGCTGCAGCCTCCTTCCCACCCCCCAAAAACCTCCTCCTGGGTTTTGGGCTTCTCCCAGATTGTCTCCGCTAATTCACGTGGTGACATCAGCCAAGATGCTTCTCTGGCATCATGTTGATCCAGGGGGATGCTCAGACCTGCCCTGCCAAGCCCCTCAGCTCTGCTCTGAGCTCGGAGACAGGTGGATGAGCAGGACTGAGCTCTTCACTCCTACCCCCTCCTCTCCTTCCCTTCAAGCCTCGTTTCTCCACCTCACAAGGGTTTTTTTGTGCCCAGTTCTTGTAGTTTTCTTCCCTCCCCGGTTCCCCTCACACCCCCAGAGCAGGCAGGGGTCACAGGAGTGAAGAGCAGTGGGCATGGTGGGACAGGGGCAGCCTGGCTGGGGTTCTGACACAAAGCAACCCATGCCTGCAGCTCATGGTACAGGTGTAGGTCCCAGCTCTGCCCACAGCAGGCCACGTGCCACGATATGTGTTCAGGGACCATCCAGAGCAGCAGCCCCCTCACCCAGTTGTGATGCCAGGGGAGACCTGGCACCCCTGTGGGACTTGCTGCTTTCACATCCTGGTAGCCACCTCCCCCAGCCCCACAGGCAGCGACTCACCAGGCACATCAGGAGATGGGTTGAGGACCATGAAGGCATCAGAGAGCCCAGCTTTCACAGGGTGCTGGCTGGCACTGATCTGCAGGACGGGCACAGGGATCTGCAGCCGGGAAGAGAAGGTTGTGATGGGTACCCCGGGCTCCTGGGGCTGCTGCTGAGCTCTCCAGTGCTTTGGTGGCACTGGGAACAGCCAGGCTCAGCATGTGGACGGTTACACTGTCAAATCTCCTCTCAGATCCAGGGTGCTGTGCAGAACCATCTCCTACCTCCTGGTACCCAAAGACGATTCTCCCGCTGCTGTGCAGGGCTGCCTGGAAGGTGAAGCTGCCCATGTCCTCCTTCCCCTGGAGATACACCTTGTCCCACTGCACCACAAAAACCGTCCCTTGGGGAGACACCAGCATGGATCAGTCCTCTCTCTTCTCCTTGTTCCACACCCCAACAGCCTGACTGAGCAGACTCGTGAACGAGCCCCCACCCAAACCCCTCCAGCCCCTGCTGCCCTGAGCTCCCCTTCCCCCCAGCCTCCCCCAGCTCCACACTCTGGAGAGCTGAGCTTTGCCCGGTGGTGCCAGGAAGCTGCCATGGCCTCCACAGGGAGGGGCCAGAGCAGGACTCACCGTTGTCCAGGTACTGGACGGTGGAGTTTCGGGAGTAGCTGGGGTTGAAGTTGGCCATGAGGGGTGCCACGTACTGCGTGGCCGTCAGCATGCGGTGGATGACGTCCCCCATGAAGATGAAACCTGAGTGAGCAGAGGAGGGTGAAGCAGCTCACGCTCCCTCCACCACCCTGGGGGGGTTCCCTCCCTCTTTCTGACCTCCCAACACCCTGCCTTGGCTCACCCATCCCTTTTTTGACCCCCTCCCAGCATCCCTTCCCAAGATTTCCTCCAAGCCTGAGTGAATCCCACCCTCCCCTGCTGGAAGGTGGCTCAGGGAGGTGGGCTGAGGGCACAGGCAGTGCCAGAGCCACGTCCAGCCCCACTCACCGCCCGTGGCGATCGTGACCTGCCGCAGGGGGTGGCCGTAGAAGGGGAAGTCGAAGGAGAGGACGATTCTCTGTGGGAGGAAGATGGGATGAGAACTGAGCTCAGCCCTTGGGAAAACATCTGCTGGGGACATGGGGGGACGTGTCTGTGCCCACCCGCTCTGGCCTGGCTTGGAGCAAGCTCCTGGTGCCCGTGTCTGGAGGGATGGGATGGGGTGACCTGCAGGTGCCTGGTCCCCATTACTCATCCCTTTCAGCCCTGCAGTTGGACTGGGGAAGACCAAACCCTCTCCAAGCTGTGGTGCCCACCCTGCTGCTGCTGCCCCGGGTGAGGTGCCACCATCGTCAAACCCCTGCTGGGAGAGGAGGCTTGGAGGACACCCCAGGCTGCTGGGACAGCCCCCCGGGCTCACCGAGGCCTGTCGGTGCGTGTTGGAGAGGATCCCGTGGATCTTCACTTGGCTCCTGTTGGCAGCTGCCATGTCGACCCACAGCCCCCTCATCTGGGCATCCCCAGGCCCGTAGATGCGTGACACGTAGTAGCTGTGGTTGTCCTCCTGCAGCCAGGGGGGGACAGGGGGACAGGGGACAGCGTTACCCAGCCTTGCTCAGTGGAGATGCAACCCCCCCGCCCCAGGCACAACTCAGAGCAGCCCAGACCTGACCTCGGC
>JANHGL010001235.1:0-90057 GCA_024611195.1 Ceyx melanurus
TTTTTCTTCCCCCACCTCCTTCTTCCCCTCCCAAAAAAATCTAAAACTACCTTAAAAGTAATCGTTAAAAATGTCAGAAGAATTCAGGCACATGGTAAGTTCTGATACTGGTCATAGGAATGCTCCTTTTCCAAAATGAATTCATTTCAAACTGAGAAGGGAAAAACACTTGGAGCTGTGTAATAAAGGTCTTGAAAGGATTAGACATTAAGACTAGAGATAAATATAATGCAGGAAAGTTTTAGGATGAAAATTAAAAAAAAAAAAAAAGAAAATAAACCACAATCCTGTTAGTGGGAGAAATGGTTGGAAGGTAATATTTTCATTTACATGGTATTTACATATTCTGGGAAAAAAAACAGGTCAGTTTGTAGCATAGAAAAATCAGAAAATTACTTGGTTCATGGTAGGTTTATAAATAGCAGTCAGCTTAGAGCTGCTTAACATTTAATTTAAACATATTTGTAATATTAAGGTTCTTGAGTGACGTCCAAAGAACATCTTTCTTTGCCTTTTAGTACATAACTTTGTACATGCTTCCTAATGTTTCCAAGAAAAGTCTGTTTGTCATAACATTAATATGGGTATAATATTAATGTCCAGTTTTGAAAGAGACTTTATGCCCTTTGAAGAGAAAGGAATGTTAAAAATAGGATAGGTGCTCCATCTAGTGTTTTTTTCATTAAAAAACCTTTTTTTTTTTTAAGATACTAACCATTTGTTTGAAAATTATGTGCTGGGATTCTAATGCTTCATTATTTAGAATAGTTTGGATTTTTGTGGAAAAATATATCAAAGGAAAAATTATAATAACTTATTCAAAATGCTCTTTTGGTAGCGATTGTTTCAAATTTTATGTTTCTGTCCAATTAATTCTATTAGTCACAACTAAATGCTGATTCCCTTGGGCTGTTTGACCCTTATCTGGTTATTGAAATGCAGCTTTTGCTCTTGAATTATCTAACATTACTTAGCAAATCTAAAAGGAGGAAAGTTATGTCCTAACTTTTCCTTGATTTCAGTGTTGCATCTGTGTAGCTAATGGCAGAGGAAAGGAAGAAGAGACTGAGACACAAAAGGATAGTTTTCTGTTGTTTACAGGAGGAATAATTTGTAAACATTTTAATTTAGAGTGTGAGAAGTAGTAGGGGTATCATGGTCTTTAGAGATGGACACTTTATAACTTCTTAGTGCTTGTTAGTTTTTAACCCTTTATCCTGTTTGTGTCATGCAAAATGAAGAGGATGTATCAGAATTTCTGCAAAGCATTCTTTGTGACAATTGGGGAATTACTGCTCTAGGCTGGGCCAGGTGTGCTTTATAACCATGTTGTACCAGTGGTAAGATGGACAGTTGGCTAAAGATGGAGAACTGTGAGGCTAATAAGATGATACTAGTGAAGTTTCTAAAGGAGATTTACACTTGGGATCGATCTAGTTTTGGTTTGTTGGGTTTTTTGGATGTCTTGGTGGGTATTGCAGAAATGTACTGTTCATAATGTTGCTGAGTCTAGAGGAAGGTCCAGAATGTCATTCGGAAAGAAAATAAAATTATTTCGGGATCGAACTAAAAAAAAAAAAAGGACAAATAAGTTGTTTAATTAGGAGATAAAATCAAGGCTATTTATCAATGAACAGTTCATCAGCTACAAAAATATATGAGGGAGACAGCAGACAATTAGTTCATCATGGAATAATTCTGTCAGTGAGCATCATATACTGTAAAGTAGTTCTTTGACATGTTCTAGGCAACAAAGAACAAGCTGAGAAATGCCAGTGGTGAGCTGTACATTGGTGACTTGTGTTCCTATCTGAACTTCTACAGTATTCAGGTTGTTTGTGTAAATGTGTGGAAGGTTGTGCACACATTAATTCACTGTTACTGTCCTATTGCAGCAGTGTGTGAGGCAAAATTGTGAGTTTAAAATATACTCCTGTCTTTTGTTTTGGCTGTAAGAACCACTACAGCCCTATATAGGGTATATTGCACAAATGGAAGGTTTATAATCAGACAGCCCTTTGATTATTAATAAAAAATACATTTGTTTTTATTGTGCAATATAAACAAATTGCTGTTACTTAGTGGTTTCCAGAAAGTATTTGATTAAGTAGGGGGATTGTAGTAGCACTTGACTACTGTACTCTGAAGGGTATTTGGGTTAGAAGTTCTGTGCACAGAAAGAGAAAAAATAAATGCATCTAAGTTGTGAAATGCCTTCAAGGTAAGTTTTATTGTGTATTTAATACAAAAAAAAAAGGAAGGGAAAACTAGAACAAGGAGTCATTTTTTTTTACAGGTACATGGGCTGATCTCAGCAGGAGTTTGAATGGGAATCTGAAGTGGGCGTATGGCTTAGTATGATCCAGAAAATCAGTTTGTGGAGACTTCAATGAAATTTTGAATGCTGTAGATGAAAAATGTGAAGGTGGCTTTTCAGACATGCTCTGGAGTAAAATGAGACTATATTTGCTCTCAGCTGACATGTGCTGGCCTGCAGAAAGAGGGCAGTGATTGGAGTAAAAGATAGGATCTCTCTTTTGATATAACAAAAAGGAAAACTAAACCATTGAATACATGTGTAAATAATACATCCTCTGTTGCATATTGAATTTTTATGTAGGGAGCAAGCTAACGTGCATGATAAATTATTTAGAGGAATTGTTTCATGATTTGGTTTTAGAGTCTTAAAAGAATTTATTTTAACATGTTCTATATGCACTCGACTGTATTGTGTCAGAAAGGTAATATTGCAGTAGGTTGGAATGTCAAAAGTATTGTTGGTTTTAGGAGGTTTAAAGGCTGTATTGATCCTTTGTTATCAATCTAGAGTTAATGTAGTTTTTAACTGCAGCTGTACTCAGAAAGAAAATATCCAATCACCATAGCAGAATGATTAAATGCCAGATTCTACCTGTATTTCCTCGTTTTATACAGCTGAACATGAGATTTTATTTTTTTTTCACAAGGTAATTTTAAAATGCCTTTATGTTAAGGAGGTTTATATGCTGCAAAAATCTACTTAGAAATAAATTTAATCCCTTTTAATCCTTTTCTGCTCCCTCTTTATAGCTCTTTTTGGGGCAGGAGGCTTTGTTCGTGGAGTTATATTTATCTCCATAAGGAACCACAAGTGACAGAGCAATCTGTTACCTAAGATCAGCTCTGTCAAGATACTGCCTTCTCTGCCTAATACTCACTACTATCTGATGAATCTCTGGGACATGAAATCTGATCCTGATTATTTTGTTGTTTTATCAATACCGTCTCAGATTCTATTCCTCTTCCAGGGAGAATGTTGCAGAGGCAAGGGATAAGCCCTTTTATTTAAGAAATTATCACTGGTGAGCATTTTGCTCTGTCAACTTCCATCCTGTTCCAGGCTAATACTAGGCTATTCTTCAGAAATTAGGTCTCCCTGGTCCTACTTACCTGCAGCTTCAGAATGAACACCAAGGACCTTGCATATAAGCTGAAGTAGGAATCTTTTAATTGTCAGTGCAGTTTAATTGCAGGTACCTGCACAGATATTATCTGATCTATCCAGGATTTTTCTTTTGTACTTCCACCGCTGAACTTGTAATTGTTAAAAAAAATATATAAAATAAATTGGGATTGGCACCTTCCATTATGTCGCAGTTGTATTTTTTTCTCCTTTAATGAATGTGAGAATAGTGTTACTAGGAATTGCTTTATCAAAATTATTTCCAAAAGTTCATAATTTGAATATACAGTGCTGGGCTGGGATTAAGGCAGTGTGTGATTTTCATTCTTCTGCTTTCATTACTTATTCCTCAGTCTTTCCCATTGTGTTGTTACATAGAGTCACAAAGATAATAATAATGGAGTAAGGGGAAAAGGGAGGCATAAATATTATACATGGAACTCTTGTATTCAGTTTTCATTTCTGTATATGTGGATTTCTGTAACACCTTACATGTTATTTTAGTTCTTGCTTATATGGAGTATATTTTTATAAAAGAAATATATATTTTTATTTCAAGTTCTCATTATTTATTAGATTTTCAAATGTATGTAAATTATATAACCTATATTACAAAGCAAACTGAAAGATACAGCTAATTATTTTTTCTAGACCTTTGTGTTCTGTTTCTTTCAAAGTTGTATTCCCGTAAGAGGAAAATCAGTTACAAACTAGTTATTGTTATTCCAAAGTCTATATACAGTGCACTAAAGCAATGCAATCAAGAATACAGATCTTGATTGCAGTTTATAGTTTTAATTGTAGAAAAAATGTAATTTATTGTTAATGAGCAATTATATTCTACAACAAATTTGAGTCAATCAGAAAAGGCTTCCCTCTAATGGTCAAATTTCCTGCTTGTGTATCCTTTATAATATTGTCAGCACCAACTGGGTTGGAAATCTTGCAGGTATGAAGGCTGCATTTGGCCAGCCAGATGGGCCTTAACATCCTCAGCTGAGCCAACAAGACTTGTGGTACATCCTCTTCACTGAGTGCCATTTGTTTCATGTATTCCAAAAACATCAGCTTATAAAAATAGAATCCTTGTTGTGAAAATTGTTGCATCTGTTCAGCTGTCAAATCAGGATCTTAAAAATGAGAAAAGTGTTTCTGTGTTTCCAAATTTTAGAATGAATATTTGTATGAACTATCTAATGAAATATGGGGGGATTCAAGCTGTCTATTGCTGAGGGAAATTGCTGCGTATTTACTTGTTTAAAGACCCAATTAAACATGATTGCTGTCAATAACATTTTCAGAGACTTTGCAGAAATTAAATGTTTCTTGCACTTTTCTGTCTCTCAGGTTTGACTCGGATACAACAGAACTCCATAGCTGGATGACCCGCTCAGAAGCAGTGCTTCAGAGTCCAGAATTTGCAGTATATCGAAAAGAAGGCAATCTCTCAGAGCTCAGAGAAAGAATCAATGTAAGAGAAAGTATTTGTATATGTGTCTATTATATGTCTTAGCTTGTCAAAGTGCTTTCAAAGTCCAAGTTTAAATGTGTTCAAAAGTATGCTGACAAGCAGCAATTGTCCAAAATTCCAGGAGAAGTTTAGAAGTGCTCAATACTTCTATGTATTTCAGATTTTGGCACCAATATTACTGCCCAGACTCTCTGAATAGAGAGATTTTTTTCTTATTAATACATAAATATATTTAATTAAAGTAGTCTAGATTCATGAAAAATCTTTGGTAAAGTTGAATCAAAATGATCTATTAGTTCTTAAATATGTATCATCATTCTATATTAACAGCTTCATTTGACATTACACATGCACAAATTAAAAGATGTGAAGTGTCATCTTTTATTGTATGCTATAGAAAATCTGTATTTTTTTTACAATGTTATAAAATATATCTACAAATCATGTTTCCACATGTTTTTTAAAATTTCTATAGTAGTTCCATGCCTGAACCAAAAGCAGTTCTTTTATACTTTCAGCAAAAGGCACAATTCTTCACAGATTAAGGAGTAGCTGTGTTTGTTACATATATATATATATCACATGCACTCTGAATGTAGTCCTTGAAAACTAAACTATTACAAATTTTCTTCCATATTTCATTTTTTTATATAGATGCAAAAATTCCTTTCTTTTCTAAGTGAAAATAGATTTCTTTTTATAATTACCTTGTGTAGTATCACAGTATATCGTGGAAGTTCATTAAAATGTATGATGATACATTCTTCTAGAACACAAACAGATGGAACAATGTTACTGTATTGAAGTTATACTGCTGTTGTTTTCTCACTGTCTGCTTGTCCATCATAAATCAGCTATAATAAGATTGAGGAACACTGAAGCTGTGACCATAAAAAAAAAAAAAGAAAGAATATGATGTTCTGCCTCACATTCAGTTTCTAAGACTTTATAAAAACATTTAAGGATCCAGGAGCCATGGTTAACCTTCCTCCTTCTTTCCTTTCTTTAATTCTCAGATGTTGGTTGCTGCAAGTAAAGGGGTGGAGGGAGGTGAACCACAGACCATGCTTTGATCCCATCTGGAGTTCCCAGCACCTCTTGCTTTGTTGGTGCTAAGGAAGAGCATAGGGTTTGGGAGGGCACTAACACATTTATTCAGATCTTACTTAGATTGATGAAAACATACATAATACTAGAGGAAAAGGAAGAGAAAAGAAGTGTGGAATTTGAACAGTGCATGAGCATCATAAATTTGAATTCAAGACTAGTACAGATAGCAGGAGATAGTTCAGATGTTTCTTTGTCATCCTTGAAAATTGAATAACTGGTTGGTTAAGAAACCAATTTCCAGCATCTTTACTGAAAAGCAGTATAGAAAAAGGATCTGCTTTGTATAAAGGCACAAACCAGTAACTCTAAATAGAAATAAGATGAATTAATATATCTCCTTCTATACCGTTGAAAATATTTTAAAAGACCAAGACTGGTTTTGAATTCTCAGAGTATGACTTCTTTAATATGGATATTTTGTTGAGAAAACCAAGTTACATGTAGAAGTTTCTAGATGTTTTAAGGGAGAAAAAATTATGAATACATGTATTAATTTGACAGAAAGAACCCTTTTTTAGGGTTTGACACGACGAGTACTACATGGATTCTGTGTTGAAGAGTTTTTAGTTAATGATGTACATGCTTTTTAGAAAAGAAAAAAGGTTTTTTTAAAATGGCAGGTCTTAAAGGTTGTCTGACCTGACTGGTCTAATCTCTGCCTCCATCCCTAAAACTAGTAGTTGAAATAGGAAAATACAGTTCATTGATTTGAACAATTTCATTATTGCTTGTTAACACTTTCTGGTTTTAATTCCCTCAAAATGAGCCTCAAATCAATGGATGATAGGATAGTGTTAAGTTTTGATACATTAGAATCTCTAGTAGAAGATGTAAAGCAGGAGGAAGTGCCAAAAAGGAGTATGTATTAGTGCAAATTTAAAAAGAATCTATTGTACACATGTATTTGTACTCCAGTGTTGTGTGAATGCCTGCAATTACATAGACATGCAGTCAGAAATCCCATCTTGTCCTTACTTGATGTAATTTAGTTTTCTCCCTATATGACAAGATATATATTAGTGTATCACAGAAACCTGTGCTTGGCTGTTGTCAGACCTACCACTTAGCACCCACCATGGTCCTTTATCTAATGACTTTCTTTTCTGACGTGATTTGAGGACAAGTTAGTAGTTGATTTTTATTCTTGTTGTGACATCATGCTCCTGCTCATCATTCTTCTTGCCTGAGCGATCATTTCCATATGATGTAGGGGAAGTGCATCTGCTGTGTGATGGAGGGGTGCAGACTTCAGAAATGACAGCCACAAAGAAAGCTCTGTAGCCACCACTGATGATTCATCACAAGTTCAAAAGCCTAGTTTCATCCCAGCTCAGGGGAGGCCTGGGGAAGACAGAACCAACAGCAGACTGTGTGAAATGCACTGACTGTGTCTGCTAAGCCAGCTGCTCTTCAGATAGTGGCAGAAAATTAGCCTTTGGCGATGTATTATGTAGATTGAATACATATTAGATATGCACAAAAAAGTCCATTTCTATGTCTGGGGAGAAGCAAAAATATTTATAGTTCTTCCCTGCTATAAAAGATAGATACTTGCCTTACCTGGCAAGTCTGGATGCCATAAGCATAGAGTTGTCATTGTCCAACAAACGAAGTACTCCTAAATAATGAAGACATCCACTTTTTTTTTTTGGGGAGGTGGGGGAGGTGTTTGGTTTTTGTGGTGGTTTGGGGTTTTTTTGTTTGTTTTTTAGGCCATAGTAAGCTTTGAATACTACAAGTTCAAATACGTGAAGGTTCAGGTGGAAAAAGTTAAAATGTACTAGATAGAGAATCCTGCTTACTATTAAGTCAGATTTGAGACTATGCATCAGAAAACTGTGAATAAAACTCCTTGCATTGAGTTTTCATTAGCCAACAAGAAAAACCTAGAAAGTCAGAATCAAAGGTAAACGTATAAGGAACAAATGTAAGGGAAAACGTCAGGCATCCTAGACAAATTTGTTCTACTGCATTCTCAAAAGCCCCCTTCTCATTTTTTTTTGGTTTTGTCTTAGTGACTTTTTCCAACCATGCTTTCTTGGGCCTAGAAATTTAAAAGCTGAATATCTGTCAAAGCCAGCGATGATAATGTTGCCTTTTCCCCTTGAGGGTAGTTGATCAGAATCACAGGAGGTCAAGGACTTGTGCTACCATACATCCTTTCATAGAGTTCCCAAAGGAGGGTGTTGATTTTCTAAGTTATGAAGTCATTAACTGCCAATTAAAATCCCAGGATCAAATAAAACAGTATTGTGAAAATAGCATCTTCACTTCTGACTGATGGTTAGCTAAAAATTAATTTTAGCATTATTCAATCAGTTAAAACTAGGCTATTACACATATTAATTGCCAATTCCAAAACTGTCCCAAGGAGCATTACTCCCTGATTGAACAAAAGCCTGTATTTTCTCATATTGGTGTACGTTTTCTGAAAAATGTCTTACAGAAAACAGAGTAAAAAAAAAAAAAAAAAAGATAGTTATATATTTGGAAATATTTTGAACTGACTTTGCCTATACCACAACTTTATTTAAAAAAAAAAAAGTTATTACTATTTACATAATCTAAGAATTTCAGAGCTTCACAAACCCCTTAAAATTTATCCCAGCAGCATTGTGTCACAATGTACCTCAACTGAGAGTGTATGCTCTGTCAGTAAAGGAAAAATGAACAAATTGGAGAGCAAGATATAGGTGAGAGGTCTTTTCCAGGACTTCTACTCTGTTTCTAGTTCTCTGTCTGCTGTTATGGGTTCATATGTATGTTAGATGTCTAATACAGTTTTTTTAAAAAGAAGAGAAGAGTAAAGTAAGCAATCAAATGTTTTATGAGCACAAGACTGTAGAATGCTGTGACACCCTGTGATTTAGTTAGTTAGCATGCTCAGTTCTTACTGTTATCATGAGAAATGAGCAAATCTATACTTCCACAAGGAATATCTGTGGAACACATACTTCTTTTCTGAAAAATTGGGCTTTGAATAATTCTTGATTTCTATGTCTTTTATTTGTCTGTAAAATACTGACATGTATCATTTGTCAACTTCATTGTGTTCAGATTCTCAGTTGATATGTTTGACTTTATGATTCCCTTC
Organism: Ceyx melanurus; assembly: GCA_024611195.1. NCBI lineage: Eukaryota > Metazoa > Chordata > Aves > Coraciiformes > Alcedinidae > Ceyx > Ceyx melanurus. The sequence continues at coordinate 9,118 of JANHGL010001235.1, forward strand.
CTGATGGCCCGTGGTCCTTGCTGCTTTCATTGCAAATCAGGAGGCTGTCGGGCCAATATGGCAGGTTAAATGGTCTCAAGAAATCAGAAGCCATTCCTGAGATTAATTCCTTTCTTCTTGAAAATCCCTCTGTTGAAATACTCACCCTTCCTGTCATGCTGCAGGCCATCCAGCGAGAAAAGCCCGAGAAGTACAGAAAACTGCAAGATGCCAGCAGATCAGCTGAGGCCCTGGTGGAACAGATGGTGAATGGTAATTACATGGGAGTTGATTTAGATAATCTTCTTGGCGATTTGATAAATGCACAGGTTCATATTTATTGCAAGAATTATATTAGCAAATACTGTCTAAATGGAACGGTAAAGTAATATTGCCTTATATTTTATTACTTTTATGATTTCTGAATGTTAAATCCGTTAATTTGGAAAATTACTATGAAAAGAAATGTGTGTAAAACTTGCTCACTATAATGAATTGTATATTTATAATCTGTTGTGTGAAGAAATTTAAGATGTAATCTTATTTTCTGAGTATGATAAGCTTTTTGAGGGTTTATTAACTCATCTGAGAAAGCTCTGAGGTTATAATTTTGAACCAGTTTTACTGGTTAACTAGAGCATATAGCATTAGTCAGTGGATTGGAAAGTTAAGTTTGAAATCAGTATCGATCCGTTTGTTATGTGTTTCACCTCATGTCATCCCAGTAAAAACAAATAATATATATACAATTTAGGGATTACATTTAAACTTCCTCTGAAAAAGAAATCAGATGCTTAAGTTAACATTATTTTTAACTCAACCAGAGTCCAAATTTCACAATAATTCTAAATAACATTATAGCAAGACCACTTTGCTTATCTTTGATATATATTATCCTACTTTCTTCACAGAGTATATAGATCTCTTTTACCTTTAGTTTTAAATAATTGCGCTGTCTGTAATAAATAAATTTTATTTTATGAAGATTTAAGCATTATTGTTGAACAAGAGACAGCAATAGGCAACCTATATCAGGGAAACCAAACCCTGTCCAAAAATTATAGAGAAGTGTCACCTGTGGTTTCTCAGCTCAGTTTTTACTTCATGTCTACTGATGGTCACTGTTGGACACACAGGACTGGTCTAGACTGAGTTTTGATCTGACTATATATGTTTATGATATTTCTAAAATAACATATAATGCAAAACTTTAAGGGTTGGATTATCAGAAACATCAAAGTAACTGTGGAATATAGTGCCCATTTTTAAATCAGTCTTTTTATAAAACAAAGCAAACAAAACAACAACAACAACAAAACAAACAAACACCAACCCAAGAAACAACAACAGTAATTTAAAAAACTAAACACAAGAAAAAAACCCAAAAAAACCCAGCAAAAGAAACAAAAAGCAACAAAACCAAACAAGCCTTATGCATTAAAATCTAATTACAGTCCAGGTATAGTATTCAAAATCCATCCATTGGGCATTTTCTTATTTCTTACAGGAGTTTTAATTAGCTTTATGTATTTTATCTCTGTTTTCTGCTTTTTTCTCATTCTAGTACTTTAAAGCACATTACTATTCATTCCCATAGCAACCTTGGCAGCATCTTAAATATTTTTTTAATGCTTTCTCCACTAATATGAAACATCTGTATGTTCAGGACTGTTATTTGATGATAACTCATTAACTGCATTTATGAGCTCTCAAATATAGAAATTGAACTGTAAATTACTTTTTTAATTTTCTTTGTGATCTTCAAGTGTCATCTTTTCTTGTTTTCTTACTAGAGGGTCTGAGTGCTGACAACATCAGACAAGCATCGGAGCAGCTGAAAAGCCGTTGGATTGAGTTCTGTCAGTTGCTGAGTGAAAGACTGTCATGGCTGGACTACCAAAATAACATCCTTGACTTCTACTCCCAGCTGCAGCAACTGGAGCAGACAGCAATTACTGCAGAAAACTGGCTGAAAGCACAACCCACACCAACAACAGATCCTGCTACAATAAAATCTCAGTTGGAAAAATGCAAGGTTAGAGATACTTCTCTTAAGTTTTTATGATACTGTACTTCATAGGTGTTCCAACTAGGCCAGATCATGATCTGCACTGTTTCAGTGTCATAGAATCTTAGAATGGTAGGGGTTGGAAGGGACCTCTGGACATCATCCAATGCCCCTGCCAGAGCAGGATAACCTAGGTCAGGCCACACAGAAACGCATCCAGTCAGGTTTTGGAAGTCTTCAGTGAAGGATACTCCACAACCTCTCTGAGCAGCCTTTTCCAGGCTCTGTCACCCTCACAGGAAAGAGGTTTTTCCTCATGCTGAGGTGAAACTTCCTGTGTTCCATTTTGTGACCATTACCTCTCAGCAGGGCACCGCTGAGAGGCCCCTTTTTCTTGACACCCATCCCTCAGATATTTGTAAACAATATCCCCTTCTCAGACTAAACAACCCCAGGTCTCTCTCAGCCTTACCTGATAAAAGAGATGTTCCAGTCCCTTAGTCATCTTTGTAGCTCTCCATTGGACTCTGTTTAGTATTTCCCTGTCCTCCTTGAACTGGGAAGCCCAGAATTGGACTCAATACTCCAGATGTGGTTTTACTGTGGCAGAATAGAGAGGGAGGAGAACAACTCTCACCTTCTTAATGCACTTTAAAATAGTGTGTCGAGCAGATATATAAAAATATATAAAATATAAATGTGGAAAATGGACTCTTTATCTTCCCAAGGTAATTATTGAAAATTCCAAGGGAAGGAAGGACTGTTAAAGAAAGAGGCAATAGAACCTACCATATGAGTGTTTAAAGTTATGACCCAATTGTTTTGTTATTAAGATGCCTAGTTATCTATCTAGAGCTAGGGGACTGTGCCCCTACTTTTTTTATTTTCATTTTTCTGTAAGAATCTTTGTCTTTGGGTCTTCATTAATACACTGTTGCTCATTAACTCTGTCATAAGGATTTGGGCCATAAAATTATCTTCATGGACAAGTCCAAAATTCTGCTACTGTAAACCACTTATTAAATTTTTGCAGGGAATGTGTAGTCGAATGAAGGAATATTCTTCTGGGTTTTTTTATTTTTTTCAGCCTCAGCTTGTTACTACAGGGCTGCTAGAAATCACTGTGCATCTTTACCTCTTCTCTTATACCTCATGCTATTTAACCTGTACAGATCTAACAGAAATGAGTCCAGGATTTCCCAGTACCACATGAAAAACATGCTCCTTGGCCATAGGATTTTAATGTATGATCTATCTAATTTTCTTTGAACATAACACATAATCATGTAAAAAATTACTTCAAACAGCAGTAAGAGCATCATATAGGGAGCAGAGGCATTGATTTGTGAGAAAGGATTAAAAATGTTGAATTTGTTCACATTGTAACTGATGTAGCTGGAAACAAAACTGTTTAATTTAGCAATCATTCCTCATTGAGACAGTGGCAATGATGTGGCACAATTGATTTCATTTGTTGGTTAACTTTGTCTTGATTTATTTTATTTTTTTTATAACATGCAGGATGAAATCATCCGAATGTCAACTCTGCAACCTCAAATTGAAAGACTAAAGGCCCAAAGTCAAGTGCTCAAAGAGAAAGAACAAAGGCCGGTGTTTCTGGATGCTGACCTTGCTGCTTTTACCAGCCGTTTCAAACAAATACTTGCTGACATGCATGCCAGAGAAAAGCAGCTGCAGACCAGTAAGTCTTTATGACCAGAAGTCAATTTGCCTGACTAGGATGCAAAAAATGAGTGTATAAATTCTGCTTTTCTACTTTTCTATTTGCTTTCATCATGCTAAACCAGTAGTACAACTTAGGTGTTCTTTTTTATTTTACAATTGAATTAGTCTTCCAGAAATTACCAGTGCATTATATAATTTATAATATCTATAGAAAAGCACGGGAAGATTATGTGGAAACAAAGGTTATACTCAGTGTAATTCTAACATCAGATTTCCTCTTGTTATAAAGTTTATGGGCAGATTCGGTGATATTTTTTGGCAACACAGAACTGTGTTTAGTTGGGTTACAAGACAGGGCTGTCTACCTCTTGTGAGTACAGAGAAGAGGGAGCTTAATTGATGGGATGAACCTGCTCTGGATTTTCATATAATACTAATTTAACTCCATAAAGCTCATCAAAAAGTGTGGCAACTTTTGGGTATCTAGTTTTTCACATGTGGTGAACTGTTCCTTTTTTGCTGCAGAGAATATATGACTGGTATTTATAACAGTATTTGTAATATTTGTAATAAAATACATTTTCAAAAGGAGGAAAATACTATACCAAAATAGAAAGCTTTTTCTTTATTAAAAGTAACTAGCAAGTCAGTGACTACTGTACATTTTCTTTATTTGATTATGAAATTATCAGAAAAAATATAAATGTAATTTTTCTGAACAGCAAGTTGATTATATGCTACTTAAACCAATGATATATCTAAATTACTGTAGCATTTTGAAATTGGACATAGTGCTGGCTCCTTCTAGTGGATCTTTACAGTATTCCTTCTAAATTCTTTCATGGAGAGGTTTAGATTTTTCTTCAACAACACTGCATTATTGTACTGGTGTAATTATTTCACACATGCACACAAATGCAAACTGAAGAGGTGAAGATGCATGAGAGAACTGAAGAAATAAAGTGCAAGTATGCTGTAGTAAGTGATTGGAACAATGAGCTGTAAAAAGTTAGTATTAAGGAGTTTAAGGTTTATTCTTAAAGTCAATATATACTCAATAAGTAAGATTTAAAACCTGTTAATTCCACACTGTTTTCTATGCTGAAATCAGTTGCCATTCTGCCAGTAGGGAAATATGGTAAATGGTATCTTCTTCATTATTTCTTCTGTATCTATTTTTGTGTAATTGCTCATTTTGCCTCACCTAATTTTACTATAGTGAGAGCTAACCAGCTGGTTAGAGGAGTAGTGTACTCTGCCTGAATTGTAATAAAAAGAAGCAAGGACTTTATAGCTGTTTGTTCCCACTCCAGTGCTCCTCCAGGGCACTGGTCAGCCACAGCAGCAGCTGTCCTGAGGTGGCAGCATTGAATAGGCTAGGGGAGTCTCCTAAATTGATGGAGAACAGAAGTTTGTGAACTGATATTTTGTGGAGCCTGGGTCAGTTGTTATTAATTTATGTATTAAATGTATGGCTGTTCTGCATCACAGGTGCTTCATTTCAAACAATTCAGCTGTCAAGATGAGACTTTTATCACATACAGTACATACCTAGAATGTTATTTTAGGTGAGATTATTATTTTATTTTCAGAAAATATTGCACATAGTTTTATCAAAAGTGCTAGCTTCCTTTCATAACACTGCTGTAGATATGGCTGTTCCTGCTTGGCATACTGCATTAGGTCAAATCCTTTTTCTGGGAAGGTTTATGAATCAAAAAATGTGAAAAAAACACACAAAAAAACAAACCCTGAAGCTGAAGCATAAAAAATAAAACACAATCAAAGGTGATAACAGAATTTTTCAATTTTTTTTCTCCATTGTTTGATTTATTTCCAGTTATAAAGCCTAATTTAAAGCCAGCTCTAAACAATTTTGTTTTGGTTTTGTTTGTTTGTTTGGTTTGGTTTGGTTTTGGTTTTTTTGGTGGGGTTTTTTTCACTGTTTTGAAAAGTTGTTTATGAAAGAAATACAACCCTTAAGAAATACAAGGAAAGTCTGATCTCATTTTTCTGTGTGCATATCCATAGGTAACTGATCCTTTTGAAGGTGATGTAGCCATCATCATCTAATTTATTTCAGGGAATAAGTCTTTGCTACAGTGATCCCTTCTTTCACAACGATGTGGTAAACAATGAGATTTGTCCCAGCTGTAGAAGATACACTTTGAAACTATATCCAGTGTGATTTGACAGTTCTTAGGGTAACTGATTTCTGATTTGTAAAAAGATTTTTGACTGAAAAATAGGTCACAAAAAGGAAGCCAGGTTAAAAATGAGGAAGAAAATAATTTTACTTATTTGGAAAGCTATTTTCACACATTTAAGTACTTCAACTTATTAAATTGTAACCAAATATCTCTCTGCACATTGAATTTCCAATTTTAAGCACTTTCTCTAAAATAAATATACAGGTGCAAATATATTTTGCCCGTCACTTCTCAGGACTTACAGTGTTAATCAAACCAAAATGCATTCCCCACAAGTGGGAGAAATTAATGCAAAAAACATTTCCCTTTTATGGATGGGAACTGTATTCTGATATTTAACAGTGACATATATGTGGTTTCCCTCTGTGGTATTTTGATACAGTTCTGTCACAGGCCTAGCTATCTATAAGTTAGGTTGAAGACATGCTCTATCTTTCTGACTACCAATTCCATTTTTCATATAATATAGCAGATTCCATTGTAGTCGACTGTGGTTATTGTACAAGCTGAATCCACAAACAATACTATTAAAATAAAAATAAACAGTATTCATGTTATTAGCATGGGGAATTTTGAGACTAATGTTGCCCACAGACAAACCATAAACGTTTTAGATTATTTAGACAGCTAAAATAAAGGTAACATGAATCCCACAGTAGGAGTTTGAATTCTCACCATTGGCATCATGAGTTGCAAAACCAATATAGGCTGTTAAGTTTCATCCAAAAAGATGTTAATATGCTTCCTTATGGATGAAAAAGCTGACACAATGTCTATATTGAAAATAAATACAAACCCAAAAGCAAACAAAAACACCAACAACCCTCACCCCTAAAATAAACCTAAACAAACCCAACAAGCTCCCAAAGCACTAGCTAGGAAAAAGGAATTGAAAAGTGAAATAGGAAAACCATTGTTTCACTGAACTTAGTGCTTTTAAAACAAAATGTTTAATAATCAAATTGGAAAGCCACTAGATTAATTTCATCAACATCTGTGATCTCATTCAAGCTCTTATTTAGTCCTTCAAATAGTAGAAAACATAATTCATTAAAACGGAACAAAAGTTGTCCATATTTGGATTATTTACCTTTTTATTATTAGCATCATCATCATCAAACTTTCAGGATAAATTTCATGCACTTTGAGTTTGCTGTAATGGTGAATCTTGTGGTTTTACCTCTTCTGAGGTACTTTTCACTGCTACCAAAAATAGCTTTTATTTTCTATAGCTGCTTTAAGTCATGTATTAGTCCAAAGATTTGTTTTTCATTTACAGGAGAAAGGTATTTATAGAAGTCAAACATTACATTACAATAGTAAACTCCATTTCATTTTTCAAAAAACCCCCTGCAGATTGAGATGTATACTCCTTTACCTGAATTCTCAAAATATCTCCATTCACTTGGAGTGATGTTTTAAAATACGTGTTCTATTCTAAACTAGGAAGTGTTTGGATTAAATGAGTCAAGACAACAGAAATCTCAGTAAGGAAATAAATAGGTTTTAAATGCTATTTGATGAGATAGTTTATTTTTATTGTTTTGGTTTGGTTTTTTTCCCCATGTTTCTGAGAATGTATTTCTCTTGCTTTTTATGTACAGAAAATACAGCACAATGGAACCAAGCCCTATCTTTTATAAATCCCTAGCTGTGTGTGATAAACCAGATCAGCCAAGTTTTTTTATGAGGAAAGCATGCCATACTCCATGAGAGAGCTTAAATTATGGTGATTTTAGTATGTTGTTTTGATGTCTAATTGAAAATACACACTTTTTTTTCCACATAGCATTGTTTTGTTCAACAAAAATTTTAGGTTAGAATTTGAAATATATTCTGCCAAGCACTGCTGTATGAGAATGTAAGCATACTTACTTTTAGAAAAATTAAATGTGCTGTTTGTCAAAATTACTTTTTGGACAGCTGTATAATTTCTCAGTACATTTATTTTAGAAAGACCAGAGACATACAGGAGATACTAATAGGTGTAACACTTATTTTTTTTAGCTTTTATATTCTTATTACATGGCACAAATTGGAAATGTTTAATTTCCAACCAGCCACATTATTTGTCTGCACTTTTCTCAGTGAGTATGGAAGCAACTGTTTTTGAGCGCAGAGGGAGTATCTCTGCTAATGAGTTGCTCATGTGTGTGCCAGATGTTGTCTATTTACAGCATCTGTAATGGTGGTGCAATAAGCACAGTTCAATAAAATTCAACTTTAATGCAGAAGAAAGATTAATTTTCGAGGCTTTTAGCAGATGTTTTAATCAGAGCATTTTATTTGAATGGAAACATTAAGCACACAAATGTGGGCCATAAAAGGGAATGCATTTCTGAAATGAAATTTTGGGTTAAGTGCAATGGTTCACCTGTTGATCTCCATACACACATATTTAAACTAGTCATCTTGACCATTTAAGTTGACATGTGACCTATTAAGAGAGTGTCAAACAACACAAAATTGTTTAAAGTACAGCAATATCATATACCTTAGGGTGAGTGTAGTAATTCTTCAGGAGATTTCTGCTTCCACAATGTTTGGAAATATCTGATACTGACATACTGGGCCTATTGCAATCTGCAGTAAAATAGCCATTTACTTCAGTAAGGTTTGGTCTTTTATCAGGCATATTCTGTCAGCAAGCCAAATAATGAAGCACAAAATTATTTTATTTCTTTCCTTTTTCTTCCCCTTTGAATGTAGTTTCCGAGAGTTTACCTCCTGCACACTACAAAGAGACAATGAGCACTATACTTGTGTGGATCCAACAGTCAGAAACAAAACTCTCTGTGCCTCAGACTGCAGTTGCTGAATATGAAATCATGGAGCAGAGACTTGGGGAGCTCAAGGTGAGTGGTCAGACTGTGGGATCAAAGTCTCAGATTAAATGTTTAGAGCAACAAAACCCTTAATTGTCATGAGTCTGCTGAAACCTATGGATCATGAGTGAATTCTACCCATTCAGGTTTTAGTCAAAGGATTTAGGAGACAGTGGATGCTTACTTGTATTCATTCTTAAAGGATTAATAGTGTTCTTTACCATTGAAACCAATTTTATAAGATATTGAACATATTAAGGAAAAACCTTTGTTTGTCCCCATGATATACAAAATATTTCTTTGTATAGATTGAGCTCATTTAATTTTCCAGTGTTGGCATAGAAACAGCTGTGATTTGCAAAATGCAGCACTGGCTTTGTCAGATTTCCTGTTGGATTTACAAGAAGACATATATGTGGAACAAGTTTTGCCAGTGGGTTCAAACCTTCCCTGCATTTCAATGTTTTATGTTGTTTTGCTATTGGATGGCTACTGAGCATGTTGTTTGATGCAGCTAGTAATGAACAGTCAGAAATAAAAAGTAAGATAAAAAAATTAAAATTAAATGCAGCAAATTTAGTATAAGAATTGCAACATTTTGAGAAGTTATCAAAAACCTGAAATAATAGAAGCAGTTTTAAGTTCATTCTATTTATCATATATAGTGTGAACGTTTTGAAAGTGTAATCATTAAGGCCATAGTAAATTCCTATCTCAAATTAATGAAGTATATGTGAATCACATCTATTAACAATTATAAACACCTCTGTATGAACTCTCAGTTCAATTTTTAAAAAATCTACTTTCTAGTTTGTGTGACAAAAGCAATTCCAAATGTCTCAGTAGAGTATGTCACTGGTTTTACCAGAGGTGACCTATATTTTTTTGTTTTCGTCCTTTCTCATGTATGTTTATGAATTACAGAGAATGGCCCAACATGTAAATCAGATACTTTTTGCTTCTTATTCATAGGCTCTACAAAGTTCTCTGCAAGAGCAGCAAAAAGGCCTGAACTATCTCAGCAAAACTGTGGAAGACATGTCCAGGAAAGCCCCTGCAGAAGTCAGACAGAGATATCGATCAGAGACTGAGGCAATCCTTGGCCGTTGGAAGAAATTATCAGCACAGCTGGTGGAACGTTGCCAGAAACTTGAAGAGCATATGACTAAACTCCAGAGGTTCCAGGTTAGCCAAACTTCTTCAGCCTCAAAGACTGTGTGGTGGCTGCTGTCTTGTGGCAGTGGGACTAGCAGACAACACATTTACACACCTCAAGAAGCATTTAATCTATGTAACCTGCATGAGGATAGAGAGGCTCTACAGAGAGGCTTGGGTAGGTTGGAGTGATGGGCCAGTGTTAATGGGATGAGCTTCAATATGGCCAAGTACCGGGTCCTGGCAGAGGTTATTGCCAGGCCACTCTCCATCATTTCTGAGAGGTCCTGGAGAACAGGAGAGGAGCCTGAGGACTGGAGAAAGGCCAGTGTCATCCCAATCTTCAAAAAGGACAAAAAAGAGGACCTGGGTAACTGTAGGCCATCAATGTAAAGGTGATGGAACAGCTTGTCCTTGCCACCATCTCTAAGCATGTGGAGGAAAGGAGGCTTCTCACAAGTAGTCAACATGGATTCCGTAAGGGGAAATTATGCTTCTCTAATCTGATAACCTTTTATGAGGATATAAGTAGTTGGATAGATGAGGGGAGGGCAGTGGATGTGATATACCTTGACTTCAGCAAGACTTTTGATGCTGTATCCCATGGGATCCTCACAGCCAAGCTTGAGAAGTGTGGATTGAGTGATTGTGCAGTGAGGTGGATTGGGAACTGGCTGAAGGACAGATCTCAGAGAGTTGTGGTCAGTGGAGCAGAGTCTGGCTGGAGACCTGTGACTAGTGGAGTCCCCCAAGGGTCAGAGCTGGGTCCAATATTACTCAATGTATTAATCAATGACCTGGACAAAGGGCAGATGACACCAAATTGGGAGGAATGGATGACACACCATCAGTCAGATAAGCAAAATGGACCAAGAAATGTGGAAACATTTTATTAGTACCATTTATAATTTAGCTACTGAAATGTTGTGTTGCTCTAAATTGTAACTTTGGCTGTGCTTGCAACATCATAACTGTGCTCTGTAAAGCAAGTATTTTTAAAGCTGTGTGAGATATTGTTTCATATGAATCTTAGCCTTTATATTTATTGTTTAAATCGATGTAGTACACTGTTAATATAAAAGTCATCCTCCTTTCATCTCCTTAAATGACTTCTCTTCCAGACAATTGTTTTAACTGATGCAATTTCTGGAATACATCAGCATGGGATACAATGAAATCAGTGTTGATAAATAAAATGTATTTACAGTGTGATTCAAAATGCAAGTAATACATTAAATCCTCACTGGTAGCTGGAGACTGATATCTTTTAAAGTAAATCCCATCAGTAATCTTTTGTAGCTTTAATGAGTTATACCTAAAGTATTCTTGTGAAGGTATTAAAGTTTCATAATGAAATTTGATTCTGAACTATTTTTACTGACATATAATGGAAAGCACAGTAAATGCTTCAACAGTGTTTTGCTAATTACTATTCTGAAACATGCTGATAATCTCTGTATGATTAATTTTATTAATTCAGTTCATTCTCCATAGTAGCCTGTTGTTATTATATCTATCGAGCACATAACATTCCCTTTAGTTATCTGTCTCATAATATTTGCTAAAGCATAAGGATTTTTTTTAACACATTTTAGGGCACAGTCTCTATTCTAATAAAATGTCTTTTTTGGGGCATTAATTCAACTTTGTATTCAGCAGATATCAATATGTACTTCACTGTGGTGGAAAGAGCTTAATGAGTCACTGCTTTGTAATTTGTGTTTCAATTGTTTGCCATTTATAATTTTTAATTTAACATATATATCTAATTGCTTACTTAAGGTGGCTTTTTAGGGTAATTTTAAGTGACATTTTAAAAATCTTATTCTACCTTTTAAGTATTAAATTATCTGTGTAATATTGCCTGTGACTGGTAGTGTTCCCTTTATTCAAGCCTTGGATATTTGGCTTTTTTATATTAAATTCAAGGGTTAACTAAAGACTATAGAAAGCAACTGACTAGTTACAAATATTCTAGTACTATGAACAGTAGCTGAGAGTCAGACTTTGAAATAACTCACTGAGTTATTATATAATTTTAGTTTCTGAGGTGAATCTGTTTAATTTACTGTTTCATTTACAATTTTTTTTTAATTTTTTCTTTTTTTCATTCTGTGTTGTAAGCGAGTTTTTCCATGTTGTCTTCTGGTAGAGAAATAGACAGTAGAGCATGAGGCCTCCAGGAGGAGCCTGAAATTTAAATTGAAGTACAGCAGGATTTGATAGGTGAGACTGAATTAATTGCCAATTACTGGTAGTCTGAAACTGTACAAAGAACCAATAACATGTGTACAGCATCAAAACACAAAGGATATCTGGAAGGAATAAACTTGAGAACCAGAAAATTGTGCTTTTGTAGACACATTAAGCTTGGACAGAAATGGTCAGAGTGCTAAAGAACTAAAGAGTTATTGACTCTTTAGTGTTAGTCCAAATAAACATGGTTTTCATTGTTTACCATGTTTGTACTTTTCAGACAACTCAGTCTTGAGATGACATTGTGATGAGTGTTAGTCACAGCGACAGGATGAGTTACACTATTGCCAGTCAGGTTCTGTGCAGTGCAATAAGATGCTTTTGGTTTTGTTTTTTTTTTTAATGAACAGAATGACATTAAAACACTGAAAAAGTGGATGGCTGAAGTGGATGTTTTTCTTACTGAAGAGTGGCCTGCCCTTGGTGATTCAGAAGCATTGGAAAAGCAACTTGAGCAATGTACAGTGAGTATTAACCTGTCTGATTGGAATTGATTCATTTTTTCCTCTACGAATCTAGCTTATAAAGAAGATAAAAAATAAATTTGTATTGTAAAGGGGTTGTCTTCTGCAATATATTTGGACCTCCTACTTTTTTTTTCTTTCTTTTTTTTCTTTTGAAGGAAAATTCTGTTAAAAAAATGAAAACTTTAATGCAGAGAGGAGTCCTAGAGTGGCTGTATCAAGTATTTACAACAGGAGAAAAAAGGGTACTTGCAGCACATAAGGCCTCTTAAGATAACTATTTACTATGTTGAGTTTACCAACATTTCATGTTTATTTGTTATATGTTCTATAATCTGTGCTAGGTTTTTTTCTGTGTCTGTTATTCATACATGATTTAAATTTTTTTTTCTGAGTGTACTGAAAGAACTGAAGGTATTGTAAGGTTCTTTCACTAAACTTACATGTTCCAGGATTGTATCCCAGCAGAGGTTTAAAGCATCATGAAGTATTGATACTTCAGTCATAGGGTTTACAAATTCTTCTGCCTATCCCAACAGTAAGTGCAGTGAATCTTGTAAATCATGATAGTCCCTGTCTGTATGTTCACTAGAATTTATAAGTTTTATAAATGTTCTAACAATATGTGTAAATATTGTCAAATATACATACTGATCTTACAGAACTGTAAGCTCCTCAGACTTTCTCTCTTACCCTTTATTAAAAAAAAAATAAAATATAAATGATATAGGACCACTTTTAACCCTATATAGTAAGTTACATGCAGCTCCTTAGAATCTGTGACCTGAGTTTATGAAGAATTTTCACAAATATTATCTATTACTGTCAAATGTGTAATAAAACTCCCAGCATCTTCCTATCTTTTACATGTTTGCACTTCCAGCCTTTTCCACTGTGTAGGGAGCCCAGGCAACATCTGGAGCACTGAGGAAAGCTTTAGGAAATAGAAGCAGCAATTTAGAACTACCTCAGGACTTAAATTATATTGTACCACAAATAAAAATTTAGTAACTAGATATATCTAGAGAATATCACCATCCAGATCATGTTATCAGGTGAATTACCAACCCAGCTGTAGAGATGGAGTAGTTCAGAAGAGATGCCTTTGCAAATAATTTTCCACCATTATAATGGGATGGTCTTTCAGAAATGTGAATAGAAGATCTAGGCATAGTAAAAGATACCTGTAATATAACATTATATGTGTGTGTGTGTGTGTGTGTGTGTGTGTATATATATAATGTAGCATTTACGTAACAGTTGAAACTTCCATAATATATTTTTTCCAAATGAGCTTTATCTGATGTAGCATAATTTACCAGATTACATCTGATCATTCCCAGTTAATTTATTTTCAGAATTAAGCTGTTATTTGTGCTCTTTTGACTGGAGATCTGGACCAAAGACAAGTCAGAATCTCATGTAGACACATTTTCATAGGGATAGAATATCTGAAAATTTGTGTGAGTGCTGCTTGTCTAATCTTCTGCTATTCCTCTAGGCTTTAGTAAATGATATCCAGACAATTCAGCCCAGTTTGAACAGTGTTAATGAGGCTGGGAAGAAAATGAAGAGTGAAGCAGAGCCAGAATTTGCTTCCAAAATAGAGACAGAACTAAAGGATCTCAACGTTCAATGGGAACACATTTGCCAAGAGGTATCTAGTCTCTCACTGTGACTGATTCTTTTTAAATTGAAAATTAGGTTTCTTATTGGAAGGATTTCCCCTTTATGCATATCCAGTAGATAGGAAACAGAATTCAGTCATATTTGGTTCACCTGAATTAAACTTCTATTTCAGGCATACTTAAAAGGAACACCTGTAAAATATATTTATTTATATTATAATGCAATATCTTATTTTAAGACAAAACAATGTTAGCAACTAATACCTTAGACCTTATCAGCAATGTAATTTATTGGTCCTGCAAAACTAGCTTTCTGCAAGTGGCATATAGGCATTTACCAAAAAACTAAAGTTCTGTATTTAGCATTACATTTTTGTGTCATTGTACTCATGCCGTTACTCCAGGTGAAATAAGACACTAAAAAGTTGTGAAGAGTTCAGAATTCAATAACAATGACTTGCCAAAAAAAAGGTTATATACACGTGTTTCATACTTTCTCAATAACCTATTAATATCTATTTAATTGCTTGTTAGCATCTGCCTAATTACAATAATGTTATACAGTAATGTTATTAGTATAGGATAGAATTTACTTCTGTTCATCTAAAATATTGACAAGTGTTTAGAGTAGCCTTTCTTCAAGTACTTACGTAATTGTTTTTTTCTTAAAGGCCCATGCTAAGAAGGCAGCATTAAAAGGTGGTTTGGATAAAACTGTGAGTCTCAGAAAGGATTTGTCTGAGATGCATGAATGGATAACACAAGCTGAAGAAGAATATTTGGAAAGAGATTTTGAGTACAAAACACCTGAGGCATTACAGAAAGCTGTTGAGGAGCTGAAGGTAAAAGATTAACTCATTCCTTGAGCTGTGTTTGAAGTTCTTTTTTAAGCTTTTGCTATAAAGAAAATATGCTCTTTCTATTAATAAGGTGCCTTTTTGAGAACTTCTTGTTAGCCTAAAATTTGTAGTAGGCAGCTTGAAGGAATTTCTGTTTGGAATATGTTGGAAGATAGTTAACTTTCAAATTACAACTTTGTTTTTTTCCTCTTTGTTTTATTGGTTACTTGGTTTTGATGAAGATTCAGTGTTGTTTTACATAAGGAATAATTCCTAAGAATCTGGTCTTAGCAGCAGTTAAATGATAGAGTTAAATCAATTTAATGTTTTCTCTTTATATTAGAGAGAAAAAAAAAAGATTTATCACTTAAGGATGTGTGTTTTTATGTGCTAAGTATGCATGATTTATTATTTCTTTAGCATAGCAAAATAGCAGCAGCATATTTTATTCTCAATTAGTAATGTTGGGTTTTTTTGGTGGGATGAGTATGACCTTTGGATAGAAACACTGTTTTGTGATACATGCTTAAATATCCTGTTGTTCAGTCACTGGATGGTGGGTTGATTTGACTATAACCAGATTATTTGTCATACATCCCTTTACCTCCTCCTGATGATCCTTCCCCTGAAGCCTTGCAACTACCTCTCCTGTCACACAACAGGCAGAGTCTGGATATTGTTCACCTTACAGCCCATTTCTTCACACTGCTAGGGAACCTAGCAACCTAGTAAACTTTCTCTGGCAATGGCAGCCTGATCCCAATTATTCTGGTTCATGAACTTCCTCAGACCCTGAATGAGAGATAAGGGTGTCAGGAACAAGGTGGTTTTTTAATGGTTTTGGGCCAGGGAGTTCTGATCTTAAATTCCTGTGAAGACCAGTATACAATGATGACATTATATATACCGTCAATCTATTTCCAGTAGTGTTATTACTCCAGTCCTTGGCACCATCCTGTTGTAAGCTCTCAGAGGAAACAGTGCTAAGTATGACAAACTTTTATCTCATTAATGAGATGACATTACAAGGGGGAGAGTAACAAAAGGTGGAGGTATAAAGTTAGGAATTGGATTGATAGTTGTGATTACATAGGCTAAAGAAAAGGTGTCAGATTGATTCCAGATCAGTTGTTCCAGATCAATTTTTCATCCTTTGGGTCTTTGTATTTCCTGTGTGTGTCCTTTGTTAAAATTCTTTGCTTAGGGTTGAATACAGAAAGTGCTTCTTTAGGAGGATGCTCCCTTTTAATTTTGTCTTTGCTTCATGTTAGGTTAATGTTCACTAATGCTGATTTTTCTCTGTAAATTGAGAGTTAATCAACATTAATGCTCTGATAATTGTAAAGTATACACAGGAGAAATAAAATAGATTATCAATTTCTCTTTAAATGCAGGTTAATGACTGTCAAGGAGGGGAAAATCAGTCACAAGTATTTTAATGTCTTTCTCATGACTTGTGATTGTATCTTTAAACCTGGGTACATGAATTAGTAACACAACACTATTTTTTTTTTGTCATTTGTAGTTCATGAGATATTATGGCTAGGGTATTGAGGCATTTCTTGGGAAATAAATAAATAAATACTGGTTTTCTGTTCTGAGAACTCCAGAATACTAAACAGTTGTGAGATGTTCAATTCTACTGAGTATTGTGTATTGGCAACAACATTTTTTAAAGTTTTTTTTAATGCATTCAAGATTGTGTCAAAGCCTGGGAATTAAATGGATCTTAGGATGTTCTTTTTGCTGTGGGGCTGTTCTGTTGTACTTTTTTCCCTCTGACAATTCTGTCAGAATTTTAACAGTTATTAGAAATGAGTTTCCTTCTTAAATTAGAACTTTTTTTTTTTTTCAGAGAGCAAAAGAGGAAGCCATGCAAAAAGAAGTGAAAGTGAAGCTTATTACTGATTCTGTTAATAATTTCATAGCAAAGGCTCCACCTGCAGCCCATGAGGCTTTGAAAAGGGAGCTTGATGATCTAATTACCAGCTACCAGCGACTCTGCAGCAGACTGAATGGAAAGTGTAAAACTTTGGAGGTTGGTTGTCTTGACAGTCATTGTATTTTTAGGCCTTCTAACTTCAAAAGTAAGATAGAGAGCAAAGATATATTATCATATGGGAACTTGAGTAACCCAAATGTTGTGGTTGAAGCCCAGTCAGCCAACACCAAAGCACTACATAGCTACTTGCTCATTCCTCCACTCCTCTGGTGGGATAGGGAGGAGAAACTACAACAAAAGACTCAGAGTCAAGACAAAGGACAGGGAAGGCTCACTCACCAATTATGGTCATGGGCAAAAGACAGACTTGACTGGGGAAAAAAAAAATCTATTTAATTTAAATAACAAAACCACCACCAAATTACAAGGAGTAGGACAGTGATAAATACAGCTGGATTTTAAAAACATCTTCTCACCACCCCTTCTTCCCAGGCTCCACTCCTGATTTTTTTTGCCTCCTCCCCTACAGCAATTCAGGGGAGCATTGAGCATAATGGATGTGGCAGTCAGTCTGTCTGCCACATGTCATTTCTGCTGCTTCTTCCTCCTGAGGGGAAAAACTCCTCACAGTCCTCCCCGATGTAATGTGGCATCCCTCCAATGGGAGACAGTCCTCCATGAGCTTCTCCAGCTAGCCTGGATGTCTTCTGCAGACTGTAGTCTCCCCAATGCTGGACCCCTTCAGCACAGGCTTTCCTCAGAGTCACAGGCCTCTTCATAATCAGTTCCCTACTCCAGTGTTGGGTCCTCCGTGGACTGCAGGCCAGATTCCTCTCAACCATTGCTACATGACATCATAACTATCAGATATCAACCGTGTTGTTTTGGGGGTTAAGCATGAGATGTTTTCAATGTTTTAGTAAGTGCAAGTTAGCTGTGGGATTTTCAATCTGAATAAAACTCTTTTTCTCCATCAGGAGGTATGGGCGTGTTGGCGCGAATTACTGTCCTATTTGGATGCAGAAAATAAATGGCTGCGTGAAATTGAACGGAAACTTAAGGCAACTGAAAATATCCAGGGAGGTGCAGAAGAGATTTCTGAGGCTCTAGATGTAAGCGTACTTAAATATATCAAATCACCTATTAATAAATTGTAAATCATACTATATTCAAAACAACTGTCAATCATCATTACAAATGAGCAAGATGCAGAGTATTTAGAAAGTTCTGAGTTCTCACTTGATTCAGAAAATTAAGGTTTGAATTAGAATCCACCTAAGTTAAACAGAGTAATTAAATGCGTTATGCGTGATGTCAAACAATTTTTGGTGACAATAAAATACATGTTCTTACAAAAAAAAAAAGGGCCTCAGTACAGGCAAAAGAATGATGAAGATTTCAGAGAGAGCAAGCTTTCACCCATTAATGCAACTTTTCATGTTTGTAGAAATTAATACTCTTAGTAGATCAACATACAAAATGCTATACTGATAAAGTATTTTTACTGTTGAACTACATCCATTCAGATATTCAAGTAAATGAATAGTCCACATTGTTAAAAACAAACACCCTATTTATTGTTTGGAGAACAATCTTTGCAGTACAGAACAGCTGTTGTCAAGACATGGGACACATATATTTTTCTTTTATTGTGTATAAAATATGAAGTTTCTTACATTTTTAAGGTGTATTGTGATTGCTCTGTAGAGTGTTATTTGCAGAAAGAAAGAAAACTACTGTTTTGAACTTGTTTCAGTCTTTAGAACGTTTGATGAGACATCCAGAGGATAATCGCAATCAAATTCGGGAATTGGCTCAGACTTTAACTGATGGTGGAATCTTGGATGAACTAATCAATGAGAAACTTGAGAAGTTCAATACTCAATGGGAAGAACTTCAGCAGGAGGTATATTTAATAATTGACTTGTCCTGCCATTAAACAGCTGACAGTCTAGCACTGTGTTGTCAAAACTGTTTTGGTCAGCAGTCTAAACCACAGCAGCATATGGGCTGCTGTGGAGAAAAGGAAATCCATCCTAGACAAAACCAATACCATAGGTAACCCTAGAATTCCAAAGCTGAAATGACCTTCTAAGTGGATTGAATCTTCAATTGCATATTTAAAGACAAAACACTTCTTGAGCTTCAGAAACTGTGTAGAATGATAATATTTTTATTTCTTTCATGGTGCTTCAAGTGTATTTGTTCCTGAAAACAGTGACAGTAAAAACATTACAGTAAATACTGAGGGATCCTCAGCTATCCTGAGTTTAAACTCAAAGGCTGGGGAGTAAATGAGCCTGATTTCCTCTACTAACTAGAGGATTCTCCCTCTTGGTACCTGCTGATTTTTTCCTGAGTTGGAGAAAACTGGGAATATATAGGGCTTCCAGTGTGTGAAAAGAGGGCTTTCAAATAGTCTTTCCGAGTAATAGATATGTATTATTCAGTCTTTCCAGTAATAGACATTAAATCAATTCATGCCAGCTGCAGGGGTTAAAAGTGAAAAGTACAGAATAAAGATGTTTTGTGTAATTCTGAAGGCAAATAGGATGAATATATAAGCAAAATATGTATAAAAAATTATTCAGTGCTTTCCAATTTAGTTTTATAGACAAAAAACAGGAGGGGGAAGCCCCCCCTGCCCTTCTTGGAAAGCTTGAGTTGACGTTTAGTAGTCAAACATTAATGGTGAGATCCATATAAATGATTAAAGGAGCTGTACAGAAACTTTATAAATCACCACTTTTTTACTGTATGTTGTCTACAAAAGAAGTTTAAATAATTTTTACACTGAAATCTCACACGTGGTTGCTGGGTTTTTTTGTTGTGTTTTTGTTTGGTTGGTTTTTGTTGTTTTTTTTCTTTGCTCATGATACCTGGTATTGAATTTTCTGCACTATTTTTGTAAGCCCTATTGAAATCCAAAAACCATCGCTCTTCTCACATAAAAATACATTGCAGGCATGTACCACTTCAGCTTGCATTCAAGGTCACCTCTACTTCTGACATACTAATAGGCTATCCTAATATGGTTTTTTTTTATTTTTATTTGAATAATTGTGCAGGTAATTAACAAGGCAATAACATTATGGAAGCTGATATGTGAAGTATTTATTCACTACTAATAGAGCAACCAAACCAAACCCCTGCCATATGAATGATGCTGCAAGACTATACAGCACTGCTATTGAGAGATATTAATTTTTAAAGACAGATAATGGCTTTATGTTTGTATGCCTTATCTTCTTTAATTAACAAAGACCAAGTGCTTAGTTTGCTTTTGAACATCTGAGGCTGATCGATAAGAGACATAGAACCTGTATTTCCTTTTCAAGGACTGATTCACTTAGAACTCTGTATATTGGATCTAAAATACACTGTTGCCTGAAGAACTTCAAGCTATATTGCAAGTGGCTATCATCCCCTTTGATGCTGAAAGTCATTTACATCCTGTCCAGCAAGCTTCAGAAATGTCAGCTAGCTATTCTTGAGTTTATGCTTGCAAAAAAAACCTGTACAAAACATTATTGTTCATGTGTGCTTTACACTAGATTCAATTTTATTCTTGGGGGATGTTTCATAATTTCTTTTAAGACTCCCCACAAGATTACCTTTTGTTTCTCTCAAAGAGAGCACATTCATCATTTGACACAATTTTGCTGTTTAGTTGTCCTCTCAAGAGGAGAAAGAATTCTTCATGCCCCATCTCTATGTGATTGCTTTAAAGGCTGCTAAGAGGGCTGCTCTTTCAAGTTCTGTGTTGCTATCTGTCTGCACTAGTAAGTCCTCCTTTGTATAGTTTTCAGTTTTGGAATACAGTTGATCAAAGAGAATACCACTTTATGACTGAAAAGTCAAATATTTGTAGCCACTTACTTTACAAACACACTGTGAAATATTGAATTTGAAGAAGAATTACTCGTAGCTTGGAGGGTATTAAAAATTAATGGGCCCAAAATAAATGCTTTGGATGCTAGAAAAGGTATTTCTAGTTTAAGTCTAAACACTAACCCATTCTGATTCCAAACGAAAAGTGGAGATTAACACATTTCCAATTCGATGCAAAACTTACAGAGATGTTGTAATATATCCCAGGTAAAACCATTACAACACCAAGAATTAGGTTAACCTTTAAAGTAATTTAAACAAGTTAAGAAATAATTTTAAAGTTTTCTAACTTTAAACTTTTTAACTTTAACCTGTGTTAACATGGCTCAATAATTAGAAAGCCCCACAAAAAAATAGCTTACATATTTCTTTCTTTCTTAATAGAGCCTTTTCCATGAGCTTTAATTTATAAGATAATTAATGAATTTGCTTCTGCATTTTAGATAAACATACTCTGTAGTAAAAGTACTATAATTTTGAAGAATTTTTTTCTGTCTTTCTCCCCCAACACAACTGGAGTACTGCTTCAACAGCAAAATTCTACTTATTTTTAACGATAAAGTTCTTAGTAACTCCATGTGTGACTAATGTAATTTAATACATGGAAATGTACTATTTAAAGAAAAAGTGGTAATGTCTATAAATACAGCTTTATAACATTAAAATCAAAGAATGACCTATAGTCATAAGCAAATTATTGAGCATCTCAGGCTTTCCTGAGGTTTGATTGCCTCTCAGTGCAGACTTTCCCTTAATATGGCATTTTATATGGATAATATGCATTTACCACTGAGTTTCCTGTTGTATTCTTAGACCCATTAATACACTGCAATGTTAAACCATCTATTTCTTCCACAGAGGAACAGAAAAAAAAAACCTTAAATTTTCAGAGAAATACAAAACAAACAAAAAACCCCAGAAAACCAAAACCACCAAAGCACCAGCCCCCATCCCCAAAAAAACAGATAATCTTGAATTAAAATACTTCTATATTACAGATATATAAAATTTCAACTTTCATGTCTTTCCAAAATATGCTTATAGATTTGCAACCACAGATGTATGAGTTTTAAGGACAAATTTCACAGATGTGTGTGGTACATCTGTAAGTTTGTTTTAAACCCTCTAATACTTCTTCTCCTGTTTCTGATATTTTCAATCTACTGTGTGTTGATGCCAATGGAAAGGTAGAGAGTGACTGTATCTTAGCCAAGCTTACAAATTAGTAGTAAGGAGTGCCAAGGTAAATGGAAGCTGTGGTTTTTACCACCACTGCTTTGAACAGGCTGAGAACATTGCAATATAAATTCCCAAATCAGATGAAGGGAAAAGTAATTTAAGTAGCAAGCCTTACTACTGTACTGTGAAGTTACACTGTTTAATGGTTCATTTGGTAGGGTAATAATACCTTAGTGGCTCAGGTGTTTCCATTAAGACTGACAGCATGGGTCTGATATGTAAAGCTGCTCAGTTCTGCAGAAGGTTCCTAGAACTGGCAATGAGACAAGATTATCTGATTGGCTGGTTTGAAATAGTACAAAGCAGCTTACCAACACAAATATAGTAAATACTGTTTGGAATCCCTATCCTTTAGCTAAGTCAAACAGCTAGCAAGAATGCTTAAAAGAAATAATCTTTTTTCATTTGTTAAATGTGAAAAAGGTCTTTAAAAATCTGAGCTCTGTGAAGAAGGTACAGATATATAAAATATTCTCACTAATTACTGGGAGATATTCTTGTTCAGGGCAAGAGTTTTATAATAGGTATGAAATCAAATTAAAGTATAGCTTGCTCCCCAAAGAGAAGTGTGATTTGACTTGAAAAATGTCAGGGCACCTAGCAATGTTATTTAAAGAGTGCTTGCTTTCTCCCTTCTCCTTTGGTTCATGCCAAAAAAAGTCACTTTATTGTGTGGTCAGCAATATGACTGACTTGTACAGAGAAAAAATATCACATTTGAGATTTTTTGTTAATTATTATGTGCTTTGTATAGATCAGAAACTTTGGTAGGCAGAAGCTGTAGTCTAAGTAAAATATGAATCAACAGGTGAATACAATGAGAGATGGAAAAAAATACCAGATTATTACCATATTAATGTTACAAGTAGTAGCATGTTTATATCAAGTGTTTAAATAGATATGTGTTTTAAGGACAACTTGGAAGAAGAATTTTTTTATTTTTTTTTTATTTGGTAATCCTTAAAGTAAGCTTTCTTTTGAAAGGAAAGCATCCTTCTCAAAAGATGGATTGTGTAAAAAGTCATCCCACTGTGGCACTGGTGCTGGAGTAGAAGTAAAAATCAACTTCCTAGGCTAAAATGAACTATGGTTAGAGTGGGAATAAATTGAGCAAGACCATGGGAAAGACAAGACAAGGATCTGTCTCTTTTTTTTCCTTTTTTTTTTCCAAAGTAGGCATTGCCTCTGTGCCAGACAGCTATTTATAATTCATATAACAGAGCTCCTTCTCAAGAGAGTCTTTATCCCTCTCACTTACTGAAGAGGATTGTCTCAGAAGGGATTGTGATGACAGTAACCCTATTCTCAGTAAACAAAATCCCTTGAATTATATAATAAGATCAGGAAGACCACTATGCTTCAGAATGAAAGCCTGCACTACTGGGATGGTTTTATTATGCAGCTTTGCCAACTATCACTCTGTATAGAAACCCTCAATGCATGCATTTTTCAGGATCCTACGTTTTTAGAACTTGTCTATGTAATCTGTGATCCTTGTTTTGCTTTGTTGTTGTTTTTTTATTGTTTTCTTACTTAAAAAAAGGCTGAATGGGTGGCAGAAAGATTCGCAACTTGTCATACAAAAAGGTGGATGAGTGAGGAGTATTTTTTTATTATTCTCAGTCTGCATTTCTCTTTTTAAGTAAAAAATTATGGGGGAAAATGTATTATATGCATTACTACTGTGCATATTGATAACACTGTCATTTCTTTTAGGCTGTGAGAAGACAAAAGAGTCTTGAACAGAGTATTCAATCTGCCCAGGAGACTGACAAAACCCTCCGCTTAATCCAAGAGTCCCTGGCTGTTATTGACAAACAGCTAACAGCTTACACTGCAGACAGAGTTGATGCAGCACAGGTCCCTCAGGAAGCACAGGTAAGTTATATACTGGTTGAACTGTTGTGCTTACTGGTTTTCTTATCAACTAAAGAGTATTTGGTTGTCCCCCAGCTTCATATTAATAACAGGTATTTGGAGCATGATCAGTATTAAAGCAAATTTTACGTAGGATTAATTCAAGAAGATCAAGCTAATCTTCTAGTAAAATCATATTTTCCTTCTGATTTATGTTATATACCTGCCCAGAATTAAAGAACATAAATGTCATGGAAGACTAGGCAGTAATTTTAAAATTGTGATGATTAACAATGTATCCTTAAAAACCAGTTCACATTCTAGAAAGAAGAAACTCATCTTCATTACTCTTAGATGGCTCTTCTGCGAAGCTGATTACATGTCCTACAGATAGCTACTAAATTACTGAAACAGAGACAACAACATTTGACAGGCTGAAGGAGCTGGGGTTGTTCATCCTGGAGAAGAAAAGGCTCTGGGGGGACCTTAGAGCCACCTTCCAGTACCTGAAGGAACTTAACATCTGAACTGATTTAATGCAAAAATTGAAGTTCTCTGAAGTTCAATCCTGAAGGTCTTTAAAATCCTTAGAGAGACAGGGAATAAGCAATCCCTTTTATGAAGGTAAATATACTGTCATTCCTTCAGTGAATGGCAGAATAGGCACATACTGAATGACCACAGCTCGATGCAGCTTCTGCTGGCACAGCTGGTTTGTAGAGCTGAAAACAGTTCATTCATATAGGATCCATACAGTAGTGTCTGCACAGCTGGAATGGGAATCTTTCAGTCAGTAATGTTGTTTTCTGGACAGGGATCAGTTTATGCATGCTGAATTTAGCAAACTGTTCTGGAATATGTATTGCGTTCTAAAAGACCACATGGGAGAATTTATAATGAGAAAACCGTCTAGGCTTTGCTTCAGAAAATCAGAACTATTTAGAACACTGATAGGAGGAATAATCTTTGGTTTATCTGATCAAAAAATAATTTAAGAAAACAAAATTGTATTTAGCTCATCTTTTTAAGTTAAATCAGTTTATCTTATTCTGAAAGCTGATAGAAAGGAGAGTTAAGTATGTTCTGTTTAACTTATCTTTTGATTGCTTTTTGAATGTAAATTCTGTGTGCTTCTCACTCCACCATGTGGTACTGAGAATTTAATGCTAGAGAGCTACTGCCAACCAACTCCTTTTAAATACATCTAAAAATGCTGGATTCAGACAAAACATCTAACAACTAGCACACAGATAAATCAATTCAAATTCCTCTAGGTATAATGATGAAAAAAAAGTTGGAATGAGGTAAAGGCTAAAACAATATTGCAGAAAGAAAGATGATTTTTTTTGTATACTAGATCTAATGATCCCAGCTGTAGCCTCTTTATTTTCTCAAAATTCACCAAGAAAATGCATGGAATGAAATAATCTCCAAGAGAATTTGCCAGTTGCTGATTCTTTTTCAAGTTCTATTTAACTGACAGAAAAAAAAATGAATCTACTGAAAATACTACATTTATGTGACAAAATATTTTCCAGCTAACTACTTGTAGCTTTGTTAGTAAATACCTTCTGATGGAGAAATTTCCACTATGTTCCTGAGTTTAGTCTGGATGTTACATGAGGGTTATTATACTACATGACAGCATACACTTATTTCACTTTTCACCTGCATGTAACAAATTACTTGTCTGATGTTCTTCTTGTAGGCCTATGTAAAATGCAATGTGCAGAATAAATGAACATTACTATACTTCTTAGAAAAACAAAAGTATTATACTTTACCTGATTATTTTCTAAGTGAAGACATTTATTAATCTGTTCTGAAAATATCATTGTGCTATGTTCAAAACCAAAGTTAATAGCCCAATTGTTCAGTTCTGCAATTGACAAGGGTAATGAATGCCATGCTTCATTACCTTCAGACTAATATTTTGGGATAAAGAGTTCACTATTCTCTAATTAGTAAAATGTCTAATGGTAAAGGTATTTACAATTAATTTTCCTCTGCTGGAAATTGTGATCATATTTTTGTTCAGCTACATGTATATCAGTGGGCAAAGAGGGAGTGGCTGATAAGCATTATGCAGAAATAAAACCTTACATTTTGTTATGTATTGCATTTAAATATCTATGTAGATTTCTGTATTTTACAGGTTCTTACACTACACATCTCCATAGCACCTGGACACTACTTTAACTGTCCAGACTGTATTTGTGGTGTCCAACTTATCCAGTCATGCTTGGCCAATCATGTTTCTGTTCTCTGATTATTTACTCTTTTTATTTTGACTCTCAGCTAATCTTTCTTGAAGCCTAGTGTCCAAAACTAAATACCCTGTTTGTGCTGAGACATATATGTATGGCATTCCTGCTACATTCTCTTCTATATGTATGACATGCTGTTTTGTTTTTGGTTTGGTTTGCTTTTTTTTTCAAAGATGTGACACCATTGGCACATAAATTTAATCAACAACAATTTAATCACAATTTCTTT
The DNA here is from genome assembly GCA_024611195.1 of Ceyx melanurus. NCBI lineage: Eukaryota > Metazoa > Chordata > Aves > Coraciiformes > Alcedinidae > Ceyx > Ceyx melanurus. The sequence continues at coordinate 35,593 of JANHGL010001235.1, forward strand.
AGCAAGCTTATGCCATTAGTGTAACAATGTCACAGTTATATATGTTTGAGCAGGAAAAGAAGGTTTGATTATGATCAAGAGAGACTAAACTGAATAATTTACAGGCTGGTGAACAAGTAATTCTTTGAATAATTTCTTTTAATGATCCAATACATAGTGTAATACTTCTGTTTAATATCTTTCAAAACCAGCTGTTACAAATAATATTAACAACATAATCACTTTTTTTTTTTCAAATCTGTCTTTGGTTTTCAATAGAAAATACAATCTGAATTAACAAGCCATGAGATTAGTTTGGAAGAAATGAAGAAACGAAACAGGGGTAAAGATACTGCCAAAAGAGTGCTTTCTCAAATTGATGTGGCACAGGTATGCACATTTTCTTTCACTCATGCAAACAAACAGCATGAATAGTACTATTACTATGTATGTAGTATGAAGTGGCCCTAAGGTGTTTCTTCTGTTTTAGCTGCTCCTTTCTAGTCAGGAATTAAAGTGGATAAAGCATATCATCCATATCTTCTTTCTTCTCCTTTTTCTATTACAGGTTTCCAGTCTAGCTGGCAACAGTTCTAGGGCACACAGAGCTGATATAAACAACTGTTAGGGACACTCTACAAGGGATGTTTTGAATGTGCTGCTGTTGAAAGAAATAAAACTACAGCTAGGTTTTTTGGTATACCTTTAGAGGAACTTAAGAATATTTGCAGTTGAAATATATATGTTGAAATATATAGTAGAACTGCATTTGAAAGGCAAATCTGTGCTGAGCAGTGCATGGGGTCATCAATTTAAAATGCTAGCATTATTGCTTCTAGCTTAATAGACATAGAGAGACCTGTCTGAAACTGAAGAATGTTTAATTAACACTTAGGAACAATACATATTTTTATCCATTATTCACTGATGGGTTGTTAATTGTTTTGCTACTTTTGTTTTTGGCATTAATGCCAATATAAAAGTATTTAAATGCCTCTAGTTTTGCTTTTAGTATAGATCATTTGTTTTTAAACTAGACATTTTCCTCAAATGAAAAATGAATGATGCTGACTTTCTCTCCCATCAGTTGTTGATGTGTTTTTGTAGGAAATTGGTAACCTGAGAGGCATGGAAAACATTTTTACAAATGCTGACATATAGGCTAATTCTATTTCCTAGTATAGTTTTTCTAATGTTTGTACTGTACAGACAACACTATATTGGTATAAAGTGTCCAGGATTTGAAGAAAAAAAAAAATCTGTATTTCAGATGTTTAATTCATTTTTGATTACTTATCTATTTCTTAGTGTCATTCTTTATTCCTTTTTTTTTAAAATTTAGAAAAAATATAAAGACTTAATCTACTAGTACATTACTGTAATTCTATAGATAAATTAGTTCTTATTCAAGTAGATAATTAAAATGCTCTCCCCTTGAGATAAGAATCATGTGAGCAAGCAATATAATTAATGCAGAAAGATAACAAATTGTGAAAATTGTGAAATCAGAAGCTATGATTGTCATAGGTCTGCCTGTCTTAAATTACTCTTTTTACTCTAGGTTATGCTTTTTAAAATTGAAATTCAAATCTATTTTATACTCTAAATCTCAGGGTTTGTGCTAAACCTACTTACACCCAGGCACTTTATTTGGGTTTCTTTGAGGGACTAACTCACTCCTTATACCAAGAAGCATCAACAAGGTAGAGTTGAAAATCATTTACTCTGGAATGTGGATGTGTTATGTTCAAGTAATTAAACATTTGTTCTCATCCCACCCCTCAACATTTTGCAGATTGGAAAATACAAAATCTCTGCCTTTATTCAGGTGGGTACATGGGTTCTTTTGTCTTTGCCTCTGGTGCATCCAGAGCCCTGGATGGTACAAAAGTCTCTTCCTGTGAAGAACAAGATTCTCTGCAGCTGGTAATTTCCCCAAAAGTTTTCCATTCTTTACAAAAAAAGACTCCTGATTGATAATGGATTCTAAGGATTTCGAAACATATTTAAACTTGTCTTCAGTGTTGATTTGATTTCACATTTACTTTTCAGAAAAAGCTGCAGGATGTGTGTCTGAAGTTTCGCTTGTTTCAAAAGCCAGCCAACTTTGAGCAGCGCCTGCAAGAGTGTAAAAGGATTTTGGATGAAGTGAAATTGCAGGTGCCCAAGCTGGAGACGAAGAGTGTTGAGCAGGAAGCAGTGCAATCACATTTGGATCATTGCATGGTAAATATTCAAATATGCTGGTTTTCTATTTGTTTCCAGCTTGTTCTGCCTTTCAGATTTAAATTATTGTCAATATATCTTTGGGAGATATTAGAAGTTTCTGAGGAAGATTTACCAGTGAAGTTATCCAGTGAAAACTATAGTAGCCTCTTTAAAATGTGTGTTTTGTTGTGTGTGTTTGTTTTGGTTTTGGTTTTTTTTAAGGAGAAATGGATAGATGGGGTTGAACCTCTTTGTCCTACATTTCCTGCTTACAAATGACATTACAATGGCATTGTACACTTTTTTTAAATTAAATTCTAGTTTCCCAGAACATAATAGCATAGTGAAATAATTCTAAGTCTTGAAGTAACATTTTTCCTTCTACATGATCTGCTTTTCTGAGCAAAATGGGATGCTGAATAATGGAGGAAAAAAATTGAAAATATGGATTTTTGTGGGGAAGGCTAGAAATTGCAGAACATAGTCCTGAATTCAGTATGAGAAATGAAGTATTGGTTATGGAACTGAAAAAAAAAATAAATTGAACCATTCTAATTTCAATGAGTTTTCAAACAATGGTTGTGCATTTTCATTATGTGAGAAGGACAGTCAGGATTTGTTTCTAATTGCCCCTTCCCCTCTTGCGTATGAGTTTATCTCCCTGGATTGACTCGATTTTCCACAGCATACTACAGTCATGGAACAATGAGATGTAACCAAAAGAGATGTTGCAGAGCACAAGTCTGTTCTAGCCAAGAAACACAAAAGAGAAAGAAAAACCCATAAATTACAGTTTCCATGAGATGGCATGCTGTGACTTTCTTAACAGTTCAAGAGAAAATGACCTGAATATGTCCTAAAGAATATTAAAAAATCTTTGTCTATCTCCTTAATCTCTCTGCAATCCTGTATCCCTTTACTCTTGAAGGGAATTGAAGATCAAGATAAATAGCATGTGTTTGATGATAATAAATTAGAGATTTTAGCATCAGAAGTCAGGACAATCAGATTATTTTCTTTATCTGTTTTTAACTGATGTAATGCCATGTCTGAAGAAGTGGGTTTTTTTCCTTCAACCTTTTTCAGGTCTAATTGTAAGAATTTAAATTTAAAATATGTGTGGAACAAGTTAATATTATTTATTTAAATATTGTGTTATTCTTAAATCCAATTTCCCTTAAATTCACATTCTAATCTGAATGGCAAGACAATTAGAAGTCTTGTACAGTGTTTTTAGAGCTTCCTTACCTACAAAGACTCATAAAGTTTCTATTTTTAAAATCTAGTCTTAGTATACCTTTACATGTTAGTGTGCATCATACAATAACTTCCTAACTTGTTGACAGGTTTTCAATTATGAAGATGGTATTTATCATATTAAGCGCAAAGAAAGAAGTCAAAGAAGTCACACTATATAAATACTTCTTTTAAGTACCCTGGCTTGGTAATTAAATATAGATTATGGAAAAAATACAATCGTTGGGTTTATTTCTTCGTTTTCTAAATTTTTTCTTGTCACTTCTTTACTGTCCAGATATACTAGACACAGATTTTACATTGCAGGAGATACTGCTACTAAAAGAAAAGCTCAAAAGATTCCATATTTTTAACGTATAGTTTAATTTATTTTGCAATTCTGAATAAGTATACAAGACAATAAGTTTATTTTCCAACACAAGATGGCAAAATGATGGAACACAGAGTTAAGTTAGACATCTCAACACTAAAACTTCACAACAACTTTGTGTTTACCATCCTTCACATCCTGTGTGGTAATGGAAACTCTTTATCTCTGTGGAGTCTTTTTCCAAGTGGAATTTTCCAAGCCGTGACAGGATTTATTCTTAGGTTAAAAAGAAAAATAAATTCAATTTCTGCTCTACTTATATGGATGTTAATTGACCATGGCTGTTAAATGACTTGAATTACCAAGTCATACATTTAAGTAATGATACTGACTTTCTGCTTATGGAAAGAAAGAAAGAACACTTATGTTTTTCTTAGTATCACTCCTTTGAAATATTAAGGAAATACATTTTGTTTGCAGAGTGCTTGAATGACATAATATATGGAATGGTTGTTTTTCCCTTACTTTCTGCTTAGCCATATATTTAAACAATAAGTGATGACTTTCATATGTATAACATTTATACCATTGATTTTGATGCAGCCAATGTCAGTAAAGATATGCTGTTCTAAATCTGAGAATTTAAATTCTTATTTAGAAACTGATCGTTTTTTCTTCTAAACATTTTTTAAATACATGCTCAGGGTGAGTTTTCTCTATTCTTAGATCACAGACCATGGTATCTCTCAGCTGCTCTAGCTTTCAAATGAGAGTGGGAAGTGCTTAGAGTCACACATGATGGTGTTTTTATACAGCAAACAATTCAAAGATATTTAGTGCATCTTTACAATACCTTTTACTTACTTTAATGATGTAATTTCATTTTCATATTTCTGTTTGATTAGAAATTATATAAAAGCCTGAGTGAGGTGAAGTCGGAAGTGGAAACAGTGATAAAAACCGGGAGGCAGATTGTTCAAAAGCAACAGACAGAGAACCCAAAAGAACTGGATGAAAGGCTTACAGCTTTGAAGTTGCAATATAATGAACTTGGGGCAAAGGTAAGCTCTGTGTTTTTAACACAAACCTATGCCCTCTTTTCACTGATAAAGTGAAAAACAGTCTTGGTATGGTAAGTAAATGGAGGGGGAGTTTATTGGTTCTGACTGTACAGATCTTTAAATATATAGTTTCTATTCATTGCTGTTCAAATATATGTTAAAAATTCTTGCAAAATTCCTTGGGAAGCATTTGTGTACCCCTTCATGCCTCTGCACTCTTGGCTACACCTGTAGTTACTTTTATCACTGTTAACTGGTTTGAATGTCATGTACAACCCTGACTTACTTTTCACTATAGTGATTTCTTAAGATATATTGTTTAGTTACCAGTATGTGAAATAACTCTTACACTGTTACACAACTCAGATACCAGCAAACCACTGTTTAGTATTTAGTAATTTGTCACCTTCCATTCTACAGGGATTATCAAATTTCTTCATGTGAGGCAAAAGTCAAACATCATGCTTTGAATTCTGTAATGAGGAATGTATTGCCTCATCATACAGCTTTTATCTCAAATTCATACACTACTCAGTTTGACCACTTATTGAATGTTGGCATATGATTAGGAGGACTATATGAATGTGTGTGTGTGTGTGTATATATATATATGTTATATATATGGACTATATGAGTGTGTGTATATATATATGTTCCCATATACATATGTTCCAAATATATATATGTTCTCATATATATACTTTCCAAACATAGATATATGTTCCCAACATTCTTTATATAATCTCAGCTTTGTCTACAGATGAAGACAAATAATTCTTATATTCTCATAGAGATAGTACATTTGCTATCACTTTATGATACAGAAAACCTTTAGAGGGCACTGTTTCCTATTTTTCTTTAGAAATATGTCTTTACACTTGAAGTATAAACAGAAACTTACTAATCAGTAACCTCTGGATATATACAAAGTAAATAGTGTATTATTATATAAAGAATTTACATATGTATACAGCAACACATATATTGTTTCTGTGTTTGGTCTTATATCAGTAACTTCACTTTACAGTATCCTAGGTGTTTCTATTTCTTACAAAGGAAATAATAAATAATGCTTAATATATTGCATTGTAGTGCTGCTGTGTACCTGCAAATAGATATTTGAAGAAATGAAAAACGTGTGTAAATTCCATGTATGAATGGATGTCTAAAAAGCTCCTTAATGGTCCTTCCCATGGATTTATATTGTGGTCTGACTGCAGGTTTTGAGGTCTCATTTAATAAATTTTGCACACAAGAAAGCACATAAAATACATTTAGTCAAGAAATTATCCTAGATTTTAGTAGTAAGCCTCTACAGAGTGATAATACACAATCAGATACTCGTTATTTCTTATTCCCTGGGCAAATCTGATGTGTTTATTCAGGGATAGCAAAAGCCACGTACCTAAACTTGTAACATCCTATTATACTTAAAAAACTCAAACTCTCTTTGGCTAGGAGAACTCAAACTCTTCCTAGAGCTAGGAATCAATCTGATCATTGTGTGACTACTTGTACTCAGTGTCAAAGCCCAAAACAGTTTTTTAATAGATACTGATACCACGTTTGGATACCTGACACTACTGTAGGCAACTTTTTTTCTCTCTAAAAGTGCTTGTATAAAAATCGGTGACTATAATCTCACTTTATTACTAAATGATATGCAAGGTAGTTGGTCATGTCTTTTAAATATTAGTAGACTATTGGACACTCTTAATTTAACTTTTTGCCTATTTAAAAATTAAACACAACATAATATATTAATATGCAAATTAAATAGAGAATATCCATAATATTTCATGTAGAAAACATTTTATAAATGTATAAACGCTTAATTAAAAAAATAAAGTTTTTAAAGTGCTGCCTCTTAGTTTCACATTGTTCTATGATTTTTGTGTTTCAAGATTTGGGGATTTCTTTAGCAGAGGGGTTTTTTTTCTTGTATGTATATTTGCTACATAGAATAAAAATTTGAGGATTCAATATTGCTATATTTCCATCAATATGAAAATATACTCTTTGAAGGTTTTGACATCTATTTTATGTTTCAAGGAAAGTCTGTTAATTCAGTTGTTCCAAATTAATTTGCTATGCATAACTTCAAAATGGAGAAAGAGGTTTGCAGAGGTCTACTGCTAGCTCAAACTCAAGGTGTCTCTGTGCACATATTTTTTCTTCTAAGTGCTTGCATTCCAGCAGCAAAATTAGAGATATTGAGAGAACTAAGGAAGGCATAACTATATGAAAAGTGCAGTTTGGCATATGAAATTGACATTGTAAACTGAAAAGTTAAGCTTTTAGAGAAAAGTGGCATATAGAAAATGATATATAAAAATAATTAAACCTTTTAGACAATGAAGCAACATGTTTTCTTTCTGCAGGTGACAGAAAAAAAACAAGAATTAGAGAAATGCTTGAAATTGTCCAGGAAGCTACGAAAAGAAATTAATTCTATGACAGAATGGCTTGCAACAACAGATGCAGAATTGACAAAGAGATCTTCTGTGCAGGGGATGCCTAGCAATTTGGATGCTGAAATTGCCTGGGGCAAGGTAACACTATAGCACGTGTGGTACTTTATTTAGCTCAGTTTATACATATTATACAAATAGATATTTATTTCTTGGTAAAGGAAAAAAAATCTGCTGTTTTTATTAGTGGAACTTTGGAATGATTATGGCATTATTTCACCTTAACATTAATGCTCAGAAATGTTTGAACTATCCTGGCTCATTTTAAGAGTACTATAAATTACCCATCCAGTATCCATGTCAAAAGAGTTCCACATTAACAGAGATCCCCTTAACAGATTTCCATTCAAAATCAGAAAAAATATTAAACAGTAATACAGCTCCAGTGGATGAAAGATTAAGCATGTCAGAACACTATATATTCCACATGTTCAGATACAAGCCAGAAGATGGGATATTTGTTTTCTTACCCTTTTTGGTGTGTAGGTCATTTGGTTTGATTCTGGGGGGTTCTTACTTATATGAAACGTCACCTTGAACCCTTACTTTAGGTTAAAACTTAAGCCTAAAATGAAACTACACAAAATTATTATGTGTGCCACATTATAGTCTTGCAGAATCACTGAGGAAGGCAAGAGTTCTATGTTAAACTGTATATTTCTTTGTGATGTTAAAACCTAGCACAGTATCCTTCAACAACAGCTAATCTAGTTTATATTCTGCATATGTAGTAAAAATCCATTCCAACTCAGAACCTAATCCAAGTCATTACACATACATCACAACAAAAAATCTGTGCTTTAGAGAAAACTATTATCAACATTATCCAAAGATTCAAACTTTCAAATTATTATGTGCAGCCAGCAGCATTTTGCATAATTTTAAAAGAAAAAAAAAACAAAAAAACCCCACCCCTTAAGCAATACTGGGGTTTTCTGCAAAAATTTACCTCTTCTGCTTTGTTTAACAGGAAGAATGCTGTCAATATTTTACCAGTTTCACCAGAAATAGACATAAATAATACACAAGCAACCTTATTAATTTATTTGGATTTGCAGATTAAAAGCACTGGAGTAAAATTTGATTTGTGGTTTGTTTTTTCATATTAGTTTGGGGTTTTTGTCTTTAACTGCCCCACTCAAGCTTCTGAACTTGATAAAATGTCTTTAGTCTTGAAACTCACTGATGATTTACAACTAATAATAAAAAGTAGGTCTATCAGTCTATCAGTAATATTTGGAACTGTTTTGTGGTTTTTCTATTTTTTTGTTGGTCATCAGTCTCGAAGAATGATGATATTTTAGGAATAGTATCAAAAAATATAAATTTTACTATTATAATCTTACACTTACTTCTTTCATTATTGCCTGTGCTTTTCCAATGGAAACATCAATACCTAAAAAATTCATTGATGCTTTTTGTTCTCTCCTTTTCACTTGCTGTTTTTGCTACAGGAAAGTCTGTGTAGTGTATCTCCTTACTTTTATTTGATATTGTGATTTTAACATCCATCATAGAGGTTAACTCTCAGATTTTCAAGAAATGGGTTAGACAATCATCATTTTAATGCCCCTAAACTAACCTGCCAGGTACTAAGTCCATTTACACAGTCATGAAAATAAGAATAATCTTTGTTGGTGTTAAACTATACAGTACAGTTCTAGTGAAACAGAAATGTACGCTGTATGTTCCTGCATGCATTCTCAGGAAAGTTAATTCAGATGTATATAGCTTCACAGGAGTTTAAATATAAAGATTTGTACTTAATATCATTAAATTGTTACGTATGTACCTCAGTGCTTCAGAAGTTATATAATTAGAACATAAAGCCTGATTAATAGTGCAGTTACAAAGTGAGAAATCCTTGTTATGTTTATACATTTGCTATAACAGCATATTTTTTTTCTTATGACAATCAAAAAAGGTAACAAGAGCTAATTAAAATAAGAAATATAAACATGAAAAATACACAAAATGGGGACTACTCCACCTCCTTATCTTAAAGAACACCATTGAATATTGTGAATTCTCGCAAGGAATTGATACACAAAGGATTGCAGGAAAAACTGGTAAAAAAACATATTTTGACTTCAGATCCTGCCCGAAGTCTTCACTATAGTAACATCATATAGTACCTCATCTCTTCTCCTTCAGACAGTTCATCACCAAAATAAACTCTGGACAAGAGCAACTGCCTCTTGTTGAAGTATGTACATACTGAGTGAGTGCCATTCAGAATTATTTTATGAAGATTCTCTTTAGGGAATATAAACCAAAATTTACATAAATATACACAGACTTTTATTATTGAGGAATCCAGCAGATAGTATAGGGTGGCAGATCCTACTCTTCCAAATACGTGTGTACATTTTCCTAAGGAATCTATTCCCACTAAGAAGCAGGAATTGCTGCATGTTCTCCTGCACAATTTAAAATTATTTTGAGGGCTTCATAAATAAGTATGATACTGATACTCCTATGTGGATTTCATACTGACGCATCATACAAAATCATGCATCAATAAATCAGTCTCCAGAGCAAGGGTTTTTCAGTGTCTCATTAATGTCCCAGCCCTGGACTGGGTAAGTAGGCAGCTGAAGACAGTAACTGATCTAATGAAATGCACTGGGAGAGGAATTAAGTTCAGAAGATTCCCATTGTGAGGAAAGTCTGCAGAAAAACTAAGATGGAAAATGGAAGGGGAGAGAGGAGGACTCAAAAGTACAAATGAACTGAAAATTAGATGTGTGCTGCTGTCAACTAAGCAGAGAGCTCATAATGATTTTTTTTCTTTACAGTACAAGGAAGCAGTTTTATTACTTCACTTATTTTTAATCCATTTTAAGTACCCCAAGCTTCTTAAAAGTGAAGAGAACTCAGAGGCTTTCAAAGATCATTATAGAAGCTAGAATAAAAAATATCATACATGCAAACATTGTCTTCAGGGTATAAACACCTAGTAATAAAAAAGAATGTCCATCTCGAGTAGGAGATTACATTAATGATACATATAGTATTAATGTGGACATGAAAGGAAGTGTGTTATTCATTTGTTCATGTCCAGAATTTTTCTAAGGATGGAATTAAAACTTAGCTGAGTCATGTGAAATTAAATGGGCAATATACTGAAGACTGAATCCTGCATTTTTACTCAATAGAGACAAACTAAGTCCTTCCATTTAAATTCACTTCTGTTATAATAGATAAGAAAAATGGCATATGGTTGGAAAGATAGTCATTACACTTGTATATTAGAAATCCATTTATAATTAGAAGTCTGATTTAGAGAACATATTTATCACTGAAGTCATTAACTATTGTTAGATTTATTTGCTTTTTAATAAGGAACTGGCCTGATAAGCATTAGATTGCCATGAACCTTGATTTCAAAAAGGAAATGGCAGATGGTATTTCCAGGGAAATTCAGTATCACTCCCTGCTATCAGCAGTATGAATCCACCAGTGCTTTAATGTTATATTTTAGCACAATGTATAATACTAATGAGTATAAAGTTTACTTGAAGTACTTAGAATTATATTAGCTAACACATTTAGTGACATACTTCCTGTCAGCAAAATCAGTAAAAGAAAATTATCTGAAAATTTTGTCAAATGATTCATAGTCATTGGCCAGAAGACAATAAAAATAAAATATATGCTGAGAATAAACAAATATATATGTATAATCAGCCACTGAGAAGGCCATAATGTCAGTTTCTGATTAATTCTGTAATCCTACCCATGAGAGCCAAGCCACCTAATTTCTTTTAGAGAGGTTCTAATTTTAAAAATTACTTCCAAGTAAACCACAGTACAACCTGTGTGGAGGCACACAGAACTATTCTTTGATAATTTGCTGGTCTTGGAATTTTTTTAATTTGCCTATGTTAATGACCATTACAATTAAAATATTCTCATCTGCATTAGTCACAATTCTGATTTGTTTGAAAAACAAGAAGCCGTTCAACTTCATACATCGTAGTTTTACCATTATGAAGTATAGCTCAGAAAATCTCTACGTGTCCTCAGAAAAAGCCATTTCTATGTATCTTCTGTTTTCAGTCATGATTTGTTCTTAGTATTTACTATTGTGAAGGAGGTTACATTTTTACTTCCTTATGAAATACTAAGTAAAAAAAACAAACCAAAACAAGAAACCACACCCAGTAGTATTTGATAGTAAATTGAGAGATAAAAAAATATACCATGGTACAGTGTTGACCAATCTGTGGACCTCACTCAGAGTGTATATGGCTGCATAGGGAACTGCATTTATTTGTACTAACATAATTCATCCTGTGATCCATACTTGTCCTCATGTTTTTTAACACTGCAGAGCAATCTGTCTTCCATCAGTTTTTCTTAAATAAGACTCTTATTTTACACTACAGGTTCTTTCCTGAGGTTTTCATTGTAGGTAATGGTATAAGGGAAGCTCAGATGGTTTTCTCTCCCTCCCCCTCCTCCTTCTGGTGTTACCAGAATGGGGATTAGAAATTGATCACGTGAGGTATGTTCTGCATGCAGTTTTAACAGAGAAGGTCTGTCTGATTGATTTCATTTCCTGGATTCTGGGAACCTAGATGCCATTTCTCTTGGAAAATTTCACGTCCTGGAGGTTCAGTGGTGAAGTGATCTCCCAGCTTTGATTAGGGCAGGCTACCAGCATTTTTCTGAAGAATACCAATGAGGAAAGAATAATGATTCCTTTAAAAGCTAAGGAAAGACTTCATTCAGTGAAATATGAATCTTGAAATATGAATTATCTTAGGTCAAAAATTTGTTGTAGTCTCTGTTCAAAGAGATTGTCATAATCTTTAACTCTTGTATCTGCTAGTAGTTGTGAGTCTACATGGAGGCATATGTAAAGAAGAGATGACCATAAGTATATGTATCTCCTTAATATGATCTATATAACTTATATAAAAATGTTAATGGAACTGTCCTGAAAGTATTTATGAACCTTTGTCTTCCAGCAGGTAATCATACTTGAATGAACTTTTGGTTTATAAATAAACATACTAGTCTTAAGGAGGGGAAAAAAAAATAATCATGCAATAACTTCATTATAATGTCAAATAGCAGAGTGAATGTAGTCTGGTTTAAAACATTGTTGACAAATTTTCACAGCTGGTTATGTTGCATAGTTCAGCCTTCTAATGACATGTTTCTTGTCCTCAAAATGCCATGGACGATTACATTCCAAAAACGAGCTTCTTTCCAACTTCTAATATGTTTATATACTTTATTTATATTACATAGTTTCTTCCAGATAAACACACAAAATCACAATCTAGAAAAAAGAAAATCCTGATCTTCTCTTTTCTGCTCATGTAGGCAACACGGAAGGAGATTGAGAAACGCCAAGTCCATCTTAAGAGCATCCGTGATTTAGGAGAGAATTTGAAGACGGTGCTGAAAGGAAAGGAAGGTCTGGTGGAGGATAAACTCAGCCTCCTGAACAGTAATTGGATAGCAGTAACTTCACGTGCTGAGGAATGGTTCAGCCTGTTACTGGTAAGGAAAGTGCATTTGTTCACACAGAGGAAAATGTTGGTACCCAGTTATAGGTGTTCAGTCTTCTAGGACTGCTTATTCTGGTGCTGTGGACTACGTTGGATAGATACATAGGTACACAGACAGTCAGTTTGATTGTTGCTTAGTACATTGTGTATATTTTCAGAATCTGACTGCATACAGAGTGATGGCTCTCTGGAGTCTTAGTTGTTACCACATTCCTGTCTACCTCAGTAGTTCCTGCACTGGATTTTATGAGTTATTTTTCTAATAAATAAAATGCATTTTCTCCCTGAGAGCCTAGACTACTCAAATATGCATCAAGTGAAATAAATAGTCAAATAAGTTGTGTAAGTCTTCATATTGAAATGAACAACCTCAGATGCTTTTGACTCCATTAGCTTTTCTGTTTGGAATAGTACAGTTGGGAAGTAAGTCCCTGACTGCATGTTGCTTTGGTCCACAGGGTAGCTTTGATGTTTGAACTGGATTAATTTCAGGGGCAACTAAATCAGAAGCTCTGCTCAGGATGCACACCTGATGTGCTCAAGGACTGTGATTTGGTCTTTCAGAACTGCATGAATTGTCTTTGGATAGGTTTATAGTGGATGTTTTGGTGGGGATAATTACTTAAGGGGACCAGATTAACCATAGTTGAAAGTAAAATCACTAATTTACATTTAATACAGTTCAGGAGCCTCAGCACCAGCTGCTTTGGACTGTTGATAGTCACATAGCTATATTCTTCATTAAAATTAATTCTGTCAAGAAGAGTTGACAGTTTGAACCCTTAAACACAAAAGGGTCTTAATATTTGGGTTGCAGAATCCTTTGAGAAATTGCGTATGCTTTTTCTGTTGCTGAGAGCATGGGAATGCATTTTCCACCCAGAGAAACTGAAGTGGTTCTCAACTGTGTTTTAGTCTTTTTTATGACTTTTCAGATCTTGGTGTTTTAGAGCTCCACTACAGTCTGCGTGGCTGCATTATGAATACTTCTGCAGTGGATATACAACAGCACTACATGGCTTATTCAGTGGGTTGTATCTATTCTGTCTGGATCACAGGATCAGAGGATGTCAGGGGTTGGAAGGGACCCTGGAGATCTTCGAGTCCAACCCCCCCGTCAGAGCAGGACCATATACCATAATCTAATCTAGTACAGGTCACAAAAGAACACATCCAGGCGAGTCTTGAAAATCTCCAGAGAAGGAGACTCCACAAACTCTCTGGGGAGCCTGTTCCAGTGCTCTGTGACCTTACAGTAAAGAAGTTCCTCCTCATGTTGAGATGGATCTTCCTGTGCTCCAGCTTCCATTCAATTCCCCTTGTCCTATGATAGGGCACAAGTGAGAAGAGGCTGCCCCCCTCCTCCTAATATATGTATAAACATTTATTATATCTCTCAGTCTTCTCCAGCCTAAAGAGCCCCAGGTCTCTCAGCCTTTCTTCATAAGACATGTTTCATTCCCTTAATCATCCCTGTAGCTCTCTGTTGGACTTTCTCAAGAAGATCCTTGTCCCTTTTGAGCTGGGGGGCCACCTATTCCAGGTGCAGAACCTCCCTTGATCTGCTGAACACACTCCTCCTAATGCACCCCAAGATTCCCAGGTCTTTCTCCATGGGGTTGCTTGCTCTCCAGCAGATCACTTCCCAGCCTGTACTGGTGTAATTTATTATTCCTTCCCACATGCAGGACTCTGCACTTATCCTTGTTAAACCTCATTATGCTCTTCTTCTGCCCAGCTCTCCAGTGTGTCCAAGTCTCGCTGAATGTCCGCAGAGCCCTCAGGTGGATCAGCCAAACCTCCCAGCTTCGTGTTTATTCACTGTCACGTAGACACTCAGCTTCAATGTGGGACTAATTAGAAGAAACAATAGAGTTTTTAGACTGGCATAGTTATGCATTCCTCAGTTTCTCTCTCTCTCTCTCTCCATTGGACTATTTTGTTAATATCTATTATAATCCATGATAACAAGATATGAGAGAGTTGGTCTTTCATTGATTTTAGAAGAGTGTAGAATAAAGGTACATACATCTGTGGGCCAAAAGCACTAGTAAAGTCTTGATCTTGGCTATGTGGATACATATATAGTGTGAATATGCATAGGCCTCTTTCTAGTGAGCTCACCAAAAAAGTCAAAATGCTTTTAAATTAAGAAGGGGAAAATAGATATATCAGATTATAATCTAGAATAACCTTTTTAAAAGCAGAGTATCAAAACAGAGTTTTAGATATAAAGCTCCTATTCTTGATTGTGATTTTGGAAGTGCATCCTTGTTACTGTCTTGAGTTTCAATCAACTTAGTGGCTTTCCAAAATTATTTCTGTACATGGTCCTTGGGAAATTCTACTGTCCACCTGCAGTAGGTCTGCCTGTCAGCTTCCTCTTCCTCTCAGCAGTCTGGCTCTGCTGCAGACACCTGCATCTTGCTGTGACTTTTATCACCCTTCTTCCTGTCACTTTGAAGCTCTGCTGTCTCTGGAATGTCTTTTTAAAGAAACTTGACATATAAAGTAAGACCAAGCAAACAACAGAATCTATCCTTCATAAAACAAACAGTTACTGTATAAAATAAACAAGTTTAATTTCATAATGTATGCATGTTTGCCATAGTTGGCATAATTATGACTATTATTTCAGTTCTGATTACTTTTTTTGTATGCAGTATTTACGTTTTCCACATACAGGAATATCAAAAGCATATGGAGGCTTTTGATCAGAATGTAGCTAATGTCACAACTTGGATGTATCGTGCTGAGATACTATTGGATGAATCTGATAAACAAAAATCCCAGCAAAAAGAGGAAATTCTTAAGGTAAAATAAATGCAATTTTCTTGGAAAGCATTATTTTTGTTCTAAAAAGGACTGTGTTAAAACTAACATTATTTTGAAAGGTATCAAAAATTAACTTTTTTTTTTTCTATGATAAATCTACCGTTTGTCAGCTTGTAGATTACTTAATATATTTGCACAGCATTACAGAAATTAAACCCCTGCAGAAATAAAACCAGATATAAGTCTTGGGGACTTCCTGGTGAATAGAACAGCAGCTAATTAAAACTGTGTTTGCTGGAAAATAATCCTTAAAAACATCTGGTTCAATAAACCCTTTATTTCTGAGTTCTTAATTTCCAATTGCTTTTCTGTTTTCCTTTGATACTTTTCTGATGTCTATGGTGTCTGCATTTGATATCTCTGTCATATAATTGTTTTAATTCTACAAACAATGTTAGCATTGTTGCCAGACCAACACCACAGAAAAGAATATTATATGATGAACTACTTGTATAATAAGGGATTCATATACTGAAGAGAATGTTTTAGTTGGCCCAGTCCATCATTTGACCAAGTGATGAAAAATTAACTTGCAGGATAGATAGAAATTTTAAAGTATGTCTTTTAAAGTACCTCATTTGTTGAGATTTAATTACTTTAAATTATTATCTACAATGGGTTTATTTATTTTTTTTTAAATCAGTATGAAGTTCAATACTTTGCAGCTGAGGTAAAGTTTGCAAATAAAAATCAGAATTGTATTGCTGACACTAACATAATGATACCCTTTACTAAAGCAAAACTTTACAAATTTGAAGGCGGAGCATAAATCAATGCTTCATTGATTTCAGCAGGATTATGGGACAGAATTTTGTAGTTGAATGAACAATTTTGCCACCATCAAGTGCAAAGTATTATCTTTGATAATCGATGTGTATTATCTTTGCCATCAATACAAGTATATATATTTATATTGCACAGACACTGAAATGTAACTCTTATTGCCCCAGTGTGGTTATGATTCCCAAATACCTGGCTACCTTTTTTGGCTTCTGCCAATCAGGAATCTACTATTAAGATTGCTATTTCAAAGGAAGAATATATTTTTCCTCATATTTTGTACTTTGTGATAGATTTGCAGGAAAAATTCCCACTGTTTTTCATCTGGTTATTTTTTCCTGCCTCAACTATGGGCACGAATGATGATGAAAGCAACAAGTGTACATAGTGTTCAGTAATACATGAATTAGCAGGTTTCTCTAGCTTGAGGAACATAAAATAAATGAGTGTATCCTGAAACACGCTGAGGATTGTATTATTGTAGAGAAGAACCTGGCTAGAAATTATGTTTTATCATAAATCTCCTCTAGGAGATACTACCACAGACAGGTAGATACAGTCCTGCTGCAAATTTGACAGATATGAGTGGAAATTGTGTCTAATGTATTTCAACTGTGGATTTACACACACGTAATTGTCTGAACTTGCTTTGTGGTTTTGCTCCCTATTCCTTTGCACACTTTCTCTCTCTCTCTCTCTTTCTCTCTCTTTGCATTTATTACTAACTTCAAGCCCTGTCTCTTGCTCACGGACTGTAGCGCTTAAAGGCTGAGCTGAATGATATGCATCCCAAGGTGGACTCTGTGCGTGACCGGGCAGTAGACTTGATGGCAAACCATGGAGATCACTGCAGGGAAGTAATAGAGCCTAAACTGTCAGAGCTCAACCAGCGATTTGCAGCTCTATCACAAAGAATTAAGAGTGGAAAGGTAGGAGGATTTGCTTCCATATGGAGATGCATACGAAATGGTATTTATATTAGGGACACAATTATAACTCTATAGCAGACTGCAGTTTCCAAAAACTAAGCTTAAAAAAAAAAAATATAACCTAACCATATCTTATGTTTTTAAGTTTGAATGTTTGTTCTTATATGAATATAACAATTATTACATTGAATTATAAAGAATGAACAACATGGGGAATTAATAAGATTCTTAATCTTCTCAAATCTTTTTATATATAGATTGGCTTTGAGAGTTAACTTTTCATGAAATGTACTCACTCTTTTCCTATGAGTCTGTGACTCACCAAGGTTTGAGGTACAGATGAATGTATATAGACAGATTATATCAATTACACTTCAACCATTCATCTGTACAGTTAATTTCACTACCGAATCTGAATTCTGTATGGATTATGGCACTTTAGCCGAGTTGTGACTTCTTAATTAGAATGAAGAACTTAAGGCACTTACTTTCTTCATTGTATTTGCTGCCTTTATTGCAGAGATGTATTCAGCACATTGAAGCAAGCAGCCATGCAAGTTGGTATGTAGGGTGATGAGATTTCATGGACCCTGGTGTTAACTCTTTTTGCTGGCTACTCTAGTAGCACTGGAAATGAATGTGCAGAGGATCAGTGGCAGAGCAGGGAATGAAGATTTGCAAAAAGCATAAGCAGAGAGACATGTTTTTTATGAGAGCTTTGGAGTTTACGCAGGGATTAATACCCTGTGTGAGTAGCAACTTTTTTTTTTACAGTATTTGAGTTTCTATAGGTTTCATTTCTGGAACAGAAAAAAAGTCCTGTTTTCCTATTGGCCACAAGTACAGTACAAGTAGTATTTCAGGTGTTGCAGTGTTCTTCTCACTTAACTTCTTACACAGTACAAACTGTAGACAAAGAAAACCTTGTCACAAAGCTCAGACAATTGTATTGTGTGATGTTTTTATTCTGAACATAATCTATCTGCAGTCTGGATTGAATTCTCAGCATTTACCTTGCACTTCCACAATGCTGTAAGCAGAAAGGGCTGATGCAGCCTTTGATAGGGTTGTGTGAAATTCTTGCTTGTGTTAGGGAAAAATGGGACTGCCTGTAGATGGCTTATTTTGGGTTAACTGTTTGCATTGCATATTATGGTCTCACTCAAAGAAGGGGGAAAATATGTTTGTCAAGATGGAGTCTTCAGAGCACAGCCTGGAAAGGTCTTTCACCTGGCAACCTTCTCTATCAGGTGTTCTCCAATTGAAAATATTAAAGACAACATGAGCTGGAATGGCAACACCCTAATAAGCTTTATACACTACATACCTAGCAAGATGATAGGAATAACTACAGCTCATAATTTTAATGGTAAATTGGAATTTAGAGGACAGTTTCCAGGACCATAGGGCATGTCTCAAAACAGATATGTAGTAATAGATATTGTGCGAAATAGAGAAACAAAAGCTTGTCTGAATTCCTGGCAGTTCTACTGACTTGCTTATATGCATTTAGATAAAGTATTAAATTGCTGCGTGCCTCATTTTATCCACCTTTATCATGCATATAACTGCACTTCCCTTAGTCATCATTTCAGCTTTATGGGCTGAAAAAAAATTATTATTCTTATGGGGTGTTATTATCCTTCCTAAGTGTTTTATGTGCTTTTTCATATTTTGGTAAAATTATTCACTCAGTGAGTAACAGATTTTTTAAATCAGTTCAAGATGATAGTAAGTTCTCATAATCTGTTTCCTAGCAATTCTCATTTGTTTTCAAGTTAGTAATAATTTTCAAATAATCACAACTACAGGGAGGTAACTAAGAAATTACTTTGGAAGTCAGTAGATGCCAGTACATAGGTGTGTCCTAAATTAAAATGATCATAGTGTACTGAAATGAAATTTAACCTTTTAACGTGGTTTTTGAACCTCATTCAATTACTGGAATTTCAATACTAATTTTTTCTTCTATTTATCTTTCTGTTATTATTTTTAGCATTTTTAAGAGATTAGTTATTTTATATTCCTTTTTTTTTTTTTGGTGGATATCTTTTGTAAATTTTAAGTACTTTTGAAGATATCCTTCAGAGCAGCTGAGAAGAAATTACTGCATAGTTTGCTATTTTTTCTACCTCAACTGAAGTGCTTACTGAGTGCAATTCTCAGCTCCTGAATGAAAATTTGCCAGCACAACATTATTCTTTATAAATACCATGTGTTACTATTTTTTCATTAATGTTTGTAAGTGTGCAAAATATTTGGCATTAAAACAACCAACCAGACATGATTAAGACATTTATATTCTAAGAATCACAGGTGGAACTTATCTGATGGTTTAGAGTTTGAAACAGAATATTAAACTAAAGCACCATGATTATCCTGTGATTAATTTTGGAGGAATTCTGTCTACTTTGTTTGCTTGAGGGCTTTTTGATCCTGCGTTTTTGTTTAGTTTTTTCAACACACAAGGTCTTTTAGTGGTTTCAATGATTTTTTTTTAATACATTACAAAATTAGGATAATATTTTACACAAAGATAACCTGTTTTTTATTTTATGTAATTCACCTGGCATTTTTACTCTTCTTTGTTGAGAGAGCAATGATTTCAAAACACTGAAACAAATTATCGTAACATTTTTCTTAATTGCTAGTAGGTGGCTTTTCATCTGAATGGATTGCTTATTATGTGAGTAATTTCTGACAAAATAGATTTAGCCAGTTAGTGTCAACATCCAATTTTTTTTGACAAATCATCTTGTTACACTTTTTATCTGAACCTGTTCTTACAAATGTCATATTTTTTTAATTATGGGGTATTTTAATTCACTCAGCATAGAATTGTTGTGTTTTCTTATATGGAAATTCTACTGTATTTTTAAATATCATTTTTGCTTGTATCTTTCAATACTTTGAGCTGCATGGCGTAGATATTTTTCCACATGATGGAAAGTTTATCATTTTTTTAGCAATATAGGGCAGAATAGTGTCTTTTCATTTATGCTTCTAATAAAACTATTATGACTAAAATAATCTTTCTATTTATCCCATTTTAGCCCTTCATTCCTTTGAAGGAATTGGAGCAATTTGACTTCGATATACAAAAAATGCTTGAACCATTGGAGGTTGAAATTCAGCAGGGGGTGAATCTGAAAGAGGAGGACTTCCATAAAGATATGGTAATTTGGTTGAAATGGAAGTCTAAGTGAAGCAGGGAGATGAAAATTGCTGAATGGAAATTAGAAATGTCTGTATTTGTAGGATCTTTACATACTACTTGGACAAAAATTTACTGTACTAATTTATTATAAAATGTAAAGTTCCAAATTAGCCTTAATGAAAAATGTTAGTGAAAATTGGTCATTTATAAGAAAAACTTTTTTGACCCTTGTAAAAACTCAAAGCAAAACAGGAATATTATCTAGATGTACTATACAAGTACCAGCAATATTACAGAACAGTGAATGAATGTTAAAATCTCTGTATCAGTAAAAAACTCAGAAATCATGTATCTTAATGGGCAATACAGTAGAAGAAGACATTCACTAAAACACATGCTAGGCAATGATCATCAAAAGAAATGCCACTTGCCAATTAGTTCTTAATCAACTTGATTATATATTACCTTTTTGCCTTTAATATTTTCATCCTATTGTTCTGGATGCTGCATAAAATCTAATAACATCTGTAGGTTTTCAAGTGCTGTTTTACTTGTACCCCTTAAGTGTCCACATGCATTTTAGAAAGACAGTAAAAGTTATTTCGTCTTCATTATAGGTACTGCAAAGAAATATTAGATTATTATCTTAACAGAGGAAGTGTATTTTTATATATCTGTATCTTCTAGTACTTATGTAATAATTAGATTAAAATGTCCATTATACTTGTTGGGTTTTTTTTGGGTTTTTTTTTAATCAGAGTGAAGATGATGAAGGTACAGTGAAAGAATTGCTACAAAGGGGTGACACACTTCAAAAGAGAATCACAGATGAGAGAAAACGGGAGGAAATAAAGATAAAACAACAACTGTTGCAGACTAAACATAATGCTCTCAAGGTATAGGAGCTACCATTATAAGCACGTGCTGCTAAATTAGTTTTGTTTTCATTTCAGGGCATTGTTCTGTTAAATTAATCCTAATTACTATTTAGAGTAATGTAAAACTATTTGGCTTTAAACACATTTTGTATGTATGCCTTGGAAAGACATTTTATATCTCCAGCTTAACAAGATTATTTTTTTTTGTCAGTGTTATGGCCATGTGTTAATTTCTTTTTTTAATATATTACGCATGTTTTTAAGTTTCTTCAGCAGTAATCAAGAGTTAATACAGTTACATTTTTCAGTTGTACAGCATACTTCCAGCAATAGATGTTACTTTATCCTTTAATAAAAGATTTATATGTTGTGTTTTTAGTAGATAAGTGGCTCCAGCCTCTTTAGAATAGGGTAAATAGTATTCCCAAGAGACCTAAAACTAAGAGGCTGAAAACCAAATCCATATAGCAAATTCTGTGTAACCACAGTCCTGGAGGCATATCTGTATGATACTATGCTTAATAACACCCACAGTGAGGCCTATTTGAACAAGCTAATAGTAATATTGTGAGTGTTGTCTTTCAAGGGAAAAATAAAAATAAGGAAAGAAGAATCTTACTGTTGGAAAATCACCTTCTTCACCTATTTGAAGCCATTTATATAAATGTTATTTAATTTAGAAAAAGGAAACATGTGTTTGCATATATTTCTGAAGAAATTATTTTCCTTTGAATAGCTACAGAGTTTGTATGCAGGCTAAAATTTTACAGGAGACCACAGAAAGCCCACTTATGTCTTGATACTAAGTGGGCTGTGTTTCCATCTGGCCAGTAAGTATTCTGAGCAGAAGTGTTTCATAGAAAATATTGACATTTATGTAAGAGTCTGAATTTCTCTGAATATTGATGACTTAATGGCTTATTCAACATGTGAACAACTCTGAATTAGGTTACCTCCTCTAAAAGAAAAAAAAAATCTGTTAAACTGAAGAAAATATACTGTGTTGAAACACTTGCATACTTGATTTAAATATGAACATTTAATTAAAAATAATTTGAAATATCACTTTAAAATAGTGGCCTTGTGCACTTTTTTCCCCTTCACTGTGCACACATACTAATTCATATTTTATAAGCCTTTAATTCATATCCTAATACTGTCTGCACTGTGAACAGGACTTGAGATCTCAAAGAAGAAAAAAGGCTTTAGAGATTTCTCATCAGTGGTATCAGTACAAGAGGCAGGCTGATGACCTAATGACATGGCTGGATGACATTGAGAAAAAGTTAGCCAGTCTACCAGACCACAAAGATGAGCAGAAGCTAAAGGTAATGTTGTTTTGGGATGGAAATGGCAGATTTTTTTAGTAATAGCTTATCTATTTAACAGACAGAAAATGCAACAAATATTCCCATAGATACAGAATACTATCAGTTCAATTATTTATTTCAATTTATAGTAAAACCCTAATTATCTCTTTTCAAATATACATTTATTTGTTGTACTGTATGTTATAATTTTCTGTTATAGACAGTCTTATATGAATAATTTGAAACACAGTAAATAAATTATTGTCAATAATATAGAAAGTATGCAATGTATTAAGAAGCATCAAATGTTTTCTATTAAAAATTATAATTGATTTTATGTATCTTTGTTCCAGATGAACAAATGACTTACCGATATGTGGATGACATCTATCTCATTTTAGCACATTCATTTTCATCAGAACATATTCACATGTCACTTGTCAAACTCTATAGATTTATTTACATACTGTCAAAGATTTTCCTAGTTTATTTTCCATCGTCTTTCTTTGCTTCATTCTCTTGTTGAGTTTCCCACAGAATAAAATAGGAATTAAGTAATATATTAACGAGTCAAATAAGATATTTTAAAAGTGTCTGAACAGTATTCATCCTGAATATACTGGCCTTTATTGAGAAAAAAATTTCTCCAATTGCCCATCACAAGGTACTAGCAAAAATTTGCAAGTGGAAACTGCTGGCCTTTGCTAAATAGTTTTCAGTTAGTCCTGGTTGCTAATATCTCTACCGCCAACCTCCAAGAAGGTTCTTCAATTTCAGTTATTCTTGTTTTGCTTACATGTAAAAATAAGACATGAAATAGCTGTAAATTTTAATTGTAACAATAAACTGGGAATGGAATTTCTGACAGAAGTATTTTGCTAATATAAATGGATTGATCTAGTTAGCTAACTGTGCTGGGCCCTGTATTGGTTTTGCTCACTAGGAGATTGGTGGAGAATTGGAGAAGAAGAAGGAAGATCTGAATGCGGTGCACAGGCAGGCTGAACGCTTGTCTAAGGATGGGGCTGCAAAAGCAGTGGAGCCAACCCTGATACAGCTCAGCAAGCGCTGGCAAGAGTTTGAGAGCAAATTTGCTCAGTTTGGAAGACTCAACTATGCACAAATTGTGAGTTGTTACTGGCAAACCCATACGTTTGCAACTGCTACTACTAACAGCATCCTACTAACGATGAGAGCTTCAGGGTCAGTGTCAACTTTTCAGACGTTAATAAGAAAAACCCTACTGTCTGCAAGTTGGGGAATATTTCTATTCTAACGACATAGTTCTCTGCTTTTGTCTTAAAATTGCCCTTAAGTTAAATCGACCAATTACAAAACAAAAACTCAGCAATGAAAAATTTATGTTTATTTCTGTTGCCGCATTATTTTTCCATAACATTTTCCAGTTTAAAAATGTTAGTTTGCCATGCATCTAGTGTGTTCAGTCAAAGTGTAAAACACAGAAATTGTCTTTTTCAAACTACCCATCCCATGCCAATTTTTTATTATTTTTTTTAATTTGTCCATAATGTGTTATACCCACTTTAGGAAGATATTACAGTTCTTATGACACTGTATATACATAGGCTCTTCTCCAAATGCTGTTCTCTGAAGAAGTTTTTGCCAGAAAGTGTATTTTAAAATTTGATAGGGTGAAAAGATGATTTTATGAACTAAATTCATGTCTTCTGAGTTGTTTAGTTGTATATAAAATATAATTATTCCTGGTTTATACATGTTGAGATAACAGGGTAAATAAAAAGGAAACAAGCTGTCACTTTTCCAGGTTAATGATCAAATTATGTATTTGGTGTTGCCATTTGGAAGTTCACCAGAGATCAGTTCTGTACTTTCATGGCAGGTTTTCCTTACCATTCCTACTACTCTGCTCATTGTCTTCTAGGCTTTTGATTCTATATGAAGAGAGAAAAGGTTTGCTCTCAAGGATGTTGTTACATTATGTACCTTTCTGTAATTTTAAAAGTTCTAGTGATAAAGAAGTGTTTCAACAAAATATAACTTCATTTGTTTGTTTTTAATGCACCTAGATTTCAGAGGGGGCATACTGACAGGATAATGTTAATTTAAATACATTAAGTGTTATTTATAATTGATATATGGTTCACTATGTTGTTTTGGCTTTTTTTTCTAAAAAAAAAAAGACTTTCAAAATCATTAATATGTATAATATTTTTGTCACTACAATCCTCTACTTAATGTACTGAGTGTATTTTGTATTTTTAACCTTTATACTATTAAGTTACATTATTTATATATAAAAATAATAATTGGATAGCTATGCAGTTAGTGGAAACAATCAGAGAAACATTAACTTTGATTTGTATGTTATTAAATCTTGTTCCATCTGATTACACTTTTCAGATTACTATGGTTTATATTAAACTTGATGGTTGTAATCAGTTGCAAATTGTTTGTATTGGCATGGAGCTAGAGCAGGTTTTGCTTTGTCTTGTAAATGAGTTTTGCTTTTTTTTTATATATAATGAATATATTTGTTCCTTTGATAAGCAAGTAAGAAATAAGAATGTGCATGCAATTAATATAAAAATATTCTGCTGTCAATGTACTTTTTATGTCACCCACTACCTCCCATGACAGAATATGAGTATATTCATTATAACATTTTAATAACAAATCAATAAAACTATATACTAGCATATTTTTCTTTAAGATATGTAAGGTAGATGCATCAGCACGTGTACTTGTGAATTGATCAAAGGAATACAGTCATCAACTTTTTAAAGCCATGTAACCATTACATGTATTTTTACCATTAAAATACATTACTTGTATAATATATTTCTATTCTCGTAATGGTTAAATCTTTAATTGTTCTCAAATATTTCATGTAAAAAGACTACTTGATAGTATTTATCTGGAGAATTAAGTCAATATTCAATGAAATTTACATGTGTACAGGATAATTACCGTATCCTCATTTCTCATAAAAATACCTTTATTTTTTGACAATGAACAAATTGAAATTCAAGTGAAATATTTTATAAGTTTTACAGAAACTATTGAAAGTGGTGAGAGAGTATATTTTCATGGCTTAAATCAGAGTGAGAAGTACAACTGCCTTGTTACTGTTTTGGCCTTTCTGAGTCAGTGAAACAAAGTGTATTTGAGTTCTATTTTTTCTTTTTTTTTAAACAGCCTCAGTACCTACCTCACAGGGATGTTGTGAGGATTAATCAATTGTTTGTGCAAGACTTTAAAATACAAAAGAAAAATTAAAATTCAAACTATGCACAGATACATGCATATACTAGCAAAAATGACTTTCACAAAGATTTTTTTTGTTAACCACCGAGTAAAACTGTTTAATAAAAATACAAAACCGAATTTCTTTTATAATCAAAAGTTATAGAAAACTGCATTTCTTACTTCCAATTGATGATGTATTCAATAACATATTTAACAACTGAAAGTTGTCATTATAAATCAATGAGGATTTAGTTGTATTGTGTACCTTGAAAGTAATTATGATTCATTGAATAAACATAGTAAGATTGCATTGAAGAAGACCTTTAATGCATTTCTTAACTTTGTTGGAGTTCATATATTTCTGATATGAAAGTATGAGATTAGAATGATCATTCTCTCATGGATTTTACTTTTCCCCAGTATGTTGGGAAGGCCTGTCAGAAGGATCTAGGAACCATAGCCATATAAACGTTAATACTTTCTAGCATGGTAGAGTCTCATAAAATTCTGTTAGTCTCACAAATACATAGCAGTAAATATACAGAAAGAAACAGATACATATATGGATATATAAAAAGGAATTACCTGTTGCTACTTTTGATAATAAAGTATCATGTAGTTATATTTCCTTAAAAATGGCATGTTCTGTTTATTGCCAATTTTGAGACACTGAATTTGCAGTAGAGGTTGTGTCTTAATGTGAGCATTGTAATGGAGTCATGTGTGACATCCTATAGCAAAAAAAGAGGTGAGCTAATTGCAATAACAAATTAAACGTGATACACTAATACAAAAATATAACTGATGAAGTATGAAATAAGGAGTTCATGTTATCTTACCAGTTTCTTCTCCCACCTGGTGCCTTTGTTTGTATGTGGCAATATAAATAGTGGACAGAAGATTCCCTTTTTCAGGCAGGCAAATTTCTTATTCATGTGTAAAGTTTATTGTTCTACTTCATTTCTGCTAAAAACTTCTGTTTGAAATCTGTTGGTAGTAACTTCACTTGTGAAATCTGAGTAACATAGAGTGGAATATTTTAACATCATGTTTTAAAATTATGCTTACCCACTAAAATTAATGGAAACTTAAGATACTCTTCAAAAAACAAACCATGAAACTTTAATCTTAGAGCATTATGCAATTTTTGTGTATTCATTGAGCCTTGGCAGTCTCGGAGTATTGTCAGAAAAGTTGTCAATACCCTTCATTAAAATCTAAACCTAAATCTTACAGTTACTATTTTTCTGCAGCAGTTTGTGCCACTGTTGATGAAAATAGAAAAAAAAATCTGCTGAAGATAAAAATGCTAGATCAAAGTAGTTTAATTCAAATCAGGATCAAATTCGGTTATTTATATATTGATTACATTTATTTATGGCCTGGCTTTTGGCCATACTTGGAAATATAATAAAATGTATTAAATGATAAGCATCACACAAGGCTTTCTCACACAAACTAGACCATGCATTGAACAGGACTGAATAAAGAAAATAGCTATACAAAACATGCGCTTATTTCTATAAGGTAAGTGATTTAATCTGAGCAATTCAATAGTTTAATTCGTTTACCACGAACTATTTATTATAAGCTTCATTTCTCAAAAGAAAGACATTCTGCTTAAGATTCTGTAAAGCATTCAAAAATTCAAAATACCCGTCTTCTAACTGGGTGATCACTTCAAGTGGGATAATATCTGATCAACTTCTGGAACCAGATTAAGGAGTAATCAAGTTCACATCTGAAATTCAAGAGTTTGTTTAAGTTTCATCTTTTAAGAGCATCTTCCAGTTTTCAGTTAATATTTTCCTGTGGTGCTCTATTTAATTAATGGAATGAAATTTAAACTTCTGTTTTAACTGTTAAAATATATTTATATGAAAAGATGTTTTTCTAAAGTATAAATCAAACATTAATTGAAATAAATCCATTACAGTTAGATAAGTGCAGGTCTCTGTGTCCTAATAATTTGTCTGCATCTAAATAATATGGATACTTTAATAATAATGTGTTACATTGGTTAGATTGTTGGTTTTTGCTTTTCACAAACAGCAGCACTGGAATTAAGTGGTTTTCTTATTTTCTCCTTCCTTAAACTTTTCTTGGGGTAAATAAGTAATGGTTTGAAGTAAGAAACTACAAACTAATTCTTTATTATTCCTAGAGTGAGTGTGAGATAGGATTAAAAATAAAAAAATAATAATAATTTAAAAAAAGCATTAGAAAAGCAAAATAGGAAAATTTTTACTGGGCAAAAGAAAGAACTATACAGTGATGAGTTTGTATCTGTTTCACCTGCACAATTTGGGTCTCTTAAGGCCAGAAAGCAGGTGATCCTGTGACACCATTTACCTTTTCTGACATTTACAGTGGCAGCTTTTTAAACAAATAGCTTCACACAGCACAGCTAAAGAGTGGGAGTTTTGGACTGTGGTCTGCAAAAGATGTGAGGATGAATGAGAATCTTTGAGAAGATAATTATAGCTGAATGTTTGCACCTATATTCTAGCATACATCTACCTGGAAAGTGCTATTAGAAAATTTATTTGAAATAATTTAATAGTAGTTCAAATATTTTGGGTTTATGTCTGTTTTGTTATTTAAAATAAAAATTAAAAAACAAACAAAAAAACATGGGAAGTACACAGAAAGTGGATATATTCTTTGGTATAGCTGAATAAGAGATGGTTTTATAGATGCATTTAAAAATACACTTCTCTGTGTCTAAAATGAATGCATACAGAGTTGTGGAAATTTAAATGAAGACCATTTTTAGCCTTCTTTTATAAAAAATGGGCCAGTTTACTATAGTTTTTTGAGTTCTTTTAAAGCTTTTTCTTCTTCTTTCATATTTTCTTAATCATTCTGTGCAATATTTTCTGTCATCATGGCAAATCTATAGTATTTTAAGAGTGAAATTTGAAAAATCCCTTCTTGTAGATGACAGAACTTCACAGAGATATTTTCCTATCTTTTTCTTATCTGTTGTAAACTTTAGTGTTCTAAATTTACATTCTCTAGTTTAAAAGTGAAGCTCCACACCTTTATCTCATCACATAGGAAAAGAAAACTCTTGCTATAACTTGTATTATGGCTGGTTTAAGATACTGTCTTTAAATTATATGAAGCAGTTCTAAGAATGTAGTCTTAGCCACACTGAAGAGTTGTTATTCTCTGTATGGCTGAGATGGAAACAAGACCAACACGCTTTGGTTAAAGAACCAGGGGTGTCATAGCACCCAGGTTGTGTCTCCTTTAATATTCTTTGGGCAAAATTGAGCATTGTACTAGTATAGTATTTTCTTCCTTGTAATTCCCTAGCTATTTGAGAAACAAGACAGCTAATTACCATCTTATTTTCTCATATATTGTATATCATAATTTGATAACATAATAGTGTTTGGTGCCAAAATTACTTGAATATAGCATTGAATTAATGAATAAAGTAAAAGACCTGCTGCAGTTATCTGGCCCTAAGTGACAGTATGTTTTGAAGAGATGATGTTTATCTCCCATCTAAAATTCAGGATGTCAGCAGCATCACTCATGTGTTGATTTTTTTTTTAGCCTGTATGCATCTGAGCAATCCCATAAAGGTGCAGAAGGAAATAAATTTGGGTATGTATGGTGCAAGTGCTGAAAGTGTCTATTTATGTATATTTAATTAGTTTTCCAAACTGTTGGATTGACAGCAGTTTCATTCACATTATTTAAAAAAAAAAATAAAAATCTGTGTCATGGAGAAACAAAAATCAGGCTGACAAACCCTATTATTATTCTGTATGATTGCATCTCTATGTATCTATATGTAGATTAAGGTTATTTTAAGAAATAAGATGGAAAATAATTAAGTAATGCCTTTTCACATTTGTGGAAGGTGTCAGTGTTTAGGGCCTTGCTCTTTGAAGCTATTATCATTCAACACTGATGTAGTCTTTATTGGTATTTTTAGATTGTTTTCTAAATTATCTCCACAAACAGCTAGCAGATGTAGTTTGCATAAATATCTGAAAAGTTAACGTCACAAATCAACAGTCAATTGCAAAATGGGTTAGTCAATTTAGACATCAATAGACTGTATTCTAAAATATCTGTGCTTTATTTAACATTAATTGGTTCCCTGGTGATTAGTCATTAGAATAATGCATATTATTGTTCAAGACAGCCCTAAAGCTTCGTGAATAAATG
Organism: Ceyx melanurus; assembly: GCA_024611195.1. Lineage (NCBI taxonomy): Eukaryota > Metazoa > Chordata > Aves > Coraciiformes > Alcedinidae > Ceyx > Ceyx melanurus. Next base: position 65,709 of record JANHGL010001235.1, read on the forward strand.
CTGGATTTTAGGGCAGTTCTGTGCTCTTAAAGTATATAACTCATTAAATTGACAAAAGTCTGTTCCTAGGAAGGCTAACTTCCAGAATATCAAGTAGAAACTTATTATGCCACTATATAGACAGTTTCTTCTCTATACCTTACCACTGTTCAATAAACAATTTTGAAAAGTAACAGATCAATCAATTGCAGAATTGTTCTCCAGGTGGATTTCTTTAATTTTTTAATAATTCCTTTATGAAGATACAAGTATCTGATTAAAGTCACATGATAGAGACATACAGATTTCCCTTTGCCAGTTTTGAACTGCTGCAATTAAGAAGATTGAGATGTGCCATCTTTATCAGAATTAACATATATGCATAATTTATTCAAAACGAGATATTTTCTAAATCGCATATTAATCAAATTATACTATTAAGCTACTAGATCTTATTTTTCTTCAGGGTATGATAACATTGCAGTAACAAGGCATGAGACCCTTTCTTCCCCCCTTTTTTTCTTCTTTTTCCAAAAGAACTGGCTTTCTTCACAAAAGGTACAGCATGTGGAGTCTTATGACCTAGTCTTATCATAGTTGAAATTAATATATTTTTCTCTTTGCTTAACAAATAGATACCATGGAAGCTGTCAGGATTAAAACCAGCAGAACTGCTGGAGTTTCCAGTTTGTTCTAGTTGTGTTAGTCCCTTGTGTAAATGCTAGCACATTTTTAATAAGGAGCAATGGGTAGTTAAATTCTTTAATAACAGCTAAGTTAAATATGCAGCAGACTTTATATTTACCTCCTAGGTTACAAAAAAACCCCAACCAAGCAAAAAACAAACAAAAAACCCAAACCCCCAAAGTAAGAAAGTGAAAAAAAAGAAACCACAGTTCCACCTATGAATACTAACAACAAAATGACTACTTACTCTGGGTTTAATGTTTAAATATAACTGTTATTGCTGTTGTCTGTAGCTTTCCTTTTTTTTTTTTTTTCCCTTTTTTTCCCCCCCTCATCTAAATGTGATAATCACTGAAAGGGAAAAATAAATAAAAAATATTTGGGGATGGAATAAGTAGTCATCCAGCTCTCTGAGAGAAGCAACCACAGGTAACACAGGATCACAAGCAGCCACAAGTATCTATCCAATCAACTACACGGAGCTCACCAGAGCGTAGCAGGACTGAGTTTTGGGGAGATGTGCCATAATTTCTGCCTAATAGTATAGCAAACAGATGGAGAAACACATGGAGAAAAACCTTTGCATTTCAGTCAAGTTGTGATGGTCAAAAATAAGACAGTGAAAGTAAGTTCACACTTGTTTATGCTATTGATTGATGGTTTTCACAATTAATTTATATTACTATTCCTAGGATGTAAAATTTACTGAAATGTTGCCTGACTAATCTTATTATTAAGAACAGCTTCATTTTAACTGACTTCATTTCATTTTATGCATAGATGAAATAGATTAATTTTAACATACAATAAGAACAATGCAGCATTTTTCAGTCTCTAAGGTATGCCTTAGCATTGAAGTATTATGAAGATATAAAGCACTCTCTGTCCAAGAGCAGTGCTGAAAATATAAATATATTTTTGAAGTTTCGATTTTCATATAAGCTACTGATGAAGTCAGATACATGCATTAAAATACATGTTTAAGCTTTGGAATATGCTGGCTTTTGTGGACAAAAGTAATCCATGAGCAGAAAAATCATATACATGAGAAAATATTTGCATTCTTACTTGTATATGTAATTTTTTTTAATGTATCATATAAAAATATTTTCATGGTGCCAGGTGCCTCTTAAGGCCTTGCATTCATGGAATTTCACAAGCATTTATTAATTTATAAACCTGTAGTGAGGATTTAGGTCTCTTTGTACTTTAAAAATATGCTTCTTTTTGTAACAACAGATAATTTGTTTGTGATTGATGAAGGCCATCCAATCTCTTAATGAAAAATTCATGTTACTGGTATAAATTTTGTTCTACTTTGTACATATATGCACACTTGCAGGTAAGATGCACTAGGAATAATGAAGACACAGTTGACATCACTCACAGTTGGCATAGGAAGGGCTGAAGAAAAGCTTTATAAATATGTATTAGAAAGTGGTTTTATTGATGTCTGACAGCATTTGATCATACTTTTGCACTTTCCATTTCTTATTTTATATATTTATGCTAACTGTGGCCTAGAAAATCTCATGTAGTTTACATTTTGCTCTAGAAAGCAATAAACTGTTCCAAAATTTATTGGACTCTTTGAGATGTGACTGCCTTTGTCCAGACATTTCTGGTATCTTCTGGGTTGTTTGGGGTTTTTTTTTGTATGTGTAGCACTCCTATGTTTAGTCCTTAGAGATGACTGAGATTCTTCACTCTCATGTATCTTACAGCTGCTTGTAAATACCTTTCTCAAGGATCAGTTCTCTTGAGAAGGAAGCACAAGTTTGTTTTTCTAAACAGGATGCTGCTAGAAGCAGTGTAATGGTCCCATAGTGCTGATAGATGTTTTGCCTCTTTACTCCTCCCACATACTCTCTGTGTGAAGTTACTAACTCAAAAGCACAGTGCTCTGAGGTTATTATGAGATTGGAAGCCTTTAGTGAGAAGGGACCAAAAATGAAACAGTTGTCAAAGCCTAACACAAAATGGAGGCTTTCTGAATGTAAACTCTTGAATGGGAAAAAATGATGTTGGGATTGTTTCCCCCATAGAAAAAGGACATAGATTTACTGATATGGGTGAACTGAGCTTTAACCCTGAGTTTTTCAGTTCTAAAAGGAAATTAAAAGCATCCTCCAAGAGTAATAAGCTCTAATGTCACTAGGTAATACTGTTCTAGGTGTAGGCAATGATCACCACAAATAAAAATATTGTGGGGGGATATTTGATTTTGTGGGCTAAACCTGCATTATTCCTGTAGTTCCTTTTGTGTTGAGTTGTTTGGGTTTTTTTGGTTCGTGGGTTTGTTTGTTTCTTTGTTTTTTGGCCTTCCTGTAAGGGTCAATTCATGGATGTGTTTCTTGTCGATGTGTTGTACATGGTAGGATGTGATAGCTATCAATAACAAGAATTTGTTACATGTCAGTAGACTCATGTTTATGGAAATCTATCTCATTTAAAAATATGTAATGATGGAGAAAATACTCCATTTAGTAATCTAGAGATTATAATTCTTGGTGAAATACAACATATGAAATGTTGAGCCTTACTCAAATTGTTTTTTTCTGAGACCAGAAGTAATTTGCATAAATCACTAGCAATCAAGTTATATATTTTGCATATATATCAATATAGGAAATGGCCATATACACCAGCATTTCCTCACCGTTGTTAACAGGTTGTGCTATGTATGAATTTAATATATTGGGGTTTTTTCAGTATTTTCAAGTAATTAATACATTTTGCCACTGTCAGATTCAACTTATTCAAAACCATTCTTAAATTATTTTCTGAAAGTTTAGTTTCCATTTTCTTATTTATTTTTGATCCCTATAAAATGTTAACCTACCATGCTTTTGATGTACTATTTTGTCATTAGAAGTGACATATATCTCTATGGAAGTGTTATTTTTAATAGTAGTGGTTCCCTGCTGGTATAATATTTTTTATTTAAAAAAAAAATAACATTTTTCTCATTACAGTATTAGTATATGATTCAATTTCAGCTATACATTTCTAGTAAAGATCCTTGTCCAGAATATAAGGAGCCTGCCCGTTGTATGTTTTACAGTAAGGCAATTATAGCAAACAGGGACAAGACATAATTACTCCCTTTCTTTGCCAATTAAAACTGTAAATTCTGTATAAGCCTAGCCTCCATTCCTTAGTGCCAGATGCCAATTTCTGCGACAGCTTCTGTTACATTATTATCAATGAGGGAAAAATAGGAGGAAAGAAACACTTGTGACCTATTGAAAAGCCCACTGAACTCAAATTTAATCCTTGATTTCAAATTTCCAACTCTCTTATTTAAAGAGTATTCAGAAACTAATTCATTTGGATTGCTACTTTTTTTTTAGAATAAGGTATTTAATAATGTTCCCAAATATGAGAGCGTGTTCTGGTAGCCCTCTACTTTCAAATTAGTTATTTTTATTATTTATTTTTATTATTAGTTGTTGTATTCAAATATTTAAATTGAAGTACGTTACATTTTAACAATATAAGCATTATTGTTTCGCTTGAACTAGAAAGCTCCTAAATCATGTTTCCTGTGGAACTATGCGGGTAATCATCCAACTGTGAGAAATTCTAATGCAAAGTTTTCTGTAAAGGGTAGTATGACTGTATGGTTGTGTGTATCACATTAACACTGCTGGGAATTAAGTTTTCCACATCTTTTGTGGGATTACTAAACCATATATGTCATACAAAATTCAGTCCTGTCTGCAGATTTTAAATAATTTTGCCTTAAAGAGTGCTTTTGTATGAGTTCTTTGTAGCAGTGATTGGAAGACAGCCAATTTGGACACTACTATAAATAGTTAAGCTTCATATCCATGAAGTGCTCATACATCAGATTTCTGCTAGACTTTTTTCTGTTTTCCAAAGTTATATAGAGTATGAAGGCAACGATTTTTTTTATGTACACATAAAATGTACATGTGTGAGTGTGTACTTATATGTGCACGTTTGTGCATAATTTTTAGCCTATTTTGGCTTGAAAAAGTATAGGTTAAACTAATACAACTATATAAACTGTATTTTGTGTGTCACTATACATATATATATATACGTGACCTTATTTTGAGTGAATAACCTTGTACACATAGCATGCTCTCTTTATTACTGTGAATATCCTGTCTTATATACCATAAATATCTTGTCTTCTCAGACAAAAATAAAAATACAGTTATAGTTAAAATGTTCCTTATGTGGTTCTAAATTTCTTGACTGTGCATGACAAATGTCACAGTGGAGTCTTGAGGATGAAAATATGTTGCTGCATGTCTCAGTGGCTTATTGGGATTTCCTATTTCCTAAAAAAAACAAGGCAGCTTTTTCTTAAGGTTTACTGAGGTAAACTTATTTTTATGGAATGTGTGATTCATCAAACATATGGGGGACTAAGACCTTTTTTTTTTTAAAGCAGTTTATGTTAAATAATAAAAATTATAACAGTGATATGGTAATTAGAGAGGTTTCAGTGTTAGCAGATGTCCTGAGAAAGTAATTTAGTGAGAAAAGTGTAAGCAGAGCAATTAAATTTGCATAAGAAATAACACAAGTCTACAGACAACTTTATGAGCTTTATATGTGATATGCATACATCTTCTATAGTGTGTATATGCATATTTTAAGACTGAAGGAAAGTGAAAAACTAGATTAATCAGCACAGTAACTAAGGAGAGAAACATGTCATGAAAGGATGGAAAAGGCAAACAGAAAAATTTAAAAGAGACACCTTCCTGAGGTAGTTTGTGAAAGATAGTGTTTATATTTGTTTTCTTTTACATGCTGTGTAACTAATGATACTGTTTTCTTCAGAACTATTGATCTATTGTCTTTAACATATGTGGCTCTAAAATGTATTCTTATCTGTATTAGGACTGAAGCATCTAAGTAATACAATTTTTGAAACAAAGTTTACCAGGAACTCCTTGTAGAAGTTCTTTGAATTTCTCAGTAACTTTTATAAGATAGACATCAAGCATAATATATCTTGAACTCATAACAGGAATCCTATGTGATGTGACAAAACAAATAATCACAAACACTTTATATCTTTTAAATTTTGCTTTTTCTAATGGAGATGCAGCTGAATAAAAATCAGAAAGCTATTTATATAAACAATCACTATTTTGTCACTTTATATGTCAGTATCTTTCCAAATACCATAGATCAACTATATATTTTCTTGGAACCTAAACATTCTGAGATTTCTTTATATTTGATGTTTGCATGTACTTTCAGGGTTGGGTGTCTCTTTCATATTGGTCCAGAATTATAAACAAACAAACAAAGAAAGAAATAAAATAAATCCTGGTTTCCTGAACAGGTGTGTTCTTTTAGAAACATGAAATCTTTAAAGACCTTTCAAATATATATATAAAATCCAAATTTTACTTTCTAGTTCAAGGAGAAAGATTTTCATATAGTGTTGAATATGATGTTTCCCTAATTGTTTTATGTTGCAAGTAATTTAAGAAATTGTGTCTATTACACAAGTTATTATTTTACCTGACACCCTTAACTGATTTAATATTTTAGACCTGACATGCATGGAATTTTTGCAATGAAGAACAGATTCTTTAAGTGGTGTGAAGATTTAAAGGAAGGGGCTAGCAATAAATATCAGTAACACTGTAAACCAAGAGTACTGTTGAATTTCCCATCTACATTCCTTTGGAGATTTGGAGAAGAAAACTTTGTACACTTTTGCATGGATTAATTTTAATACCTTTCATTTCAAATAAGCTAGTGGAGTGTGAATTATATATGTTAGAAACCTGAAATGTTTCCTGCATTTGCCTTAGAAATGACTTTTCATTGTTTCTAGGTTGTGAACTGGAAATTGAATTCTTATAAGTTTGTGTAGTGTTAAGAAACTAAAGGCAACATTCTGTTGTATATCTATACTAGCAAACAGTTCACGAAGATACAACTTTTGTGGCGACTGAAACTATGACTGTGGAAACCACTCACGTGCCTCCTGCATACCTGGCAGAGATCCTTCACCTTCTACAAGCTTTGTCTGAAGTAGAAGAGCGCCTTAATTCTCCTGTTCTGCAAGCTAAGGATTGTGAGGATCTGTCCAGACAAGAAGAATGTCTCATGGTAAGATGAAAAGCTTCTCTTAACATTATTTGATTCCATTATTTTGAGGCTTCTGTATATTGTCAACCTATGTTCACCCTCGAAGACATCTGTTTTATAAGTGTGCAACCACTCTCTGTGATGTGTGCATATGTGTATGTTTATATATAAAGGCAAATTGGGGCTAATTTAATAATACTGAAGAGTTCATTTATCTGTTTCACCTGTATTTAGAAAACAAGAGCATTTATTTACCTGCAAAGTATAAAGAGAAAGGCTGGAGATAGGCAGTGATATATATTTAAAGTTGTGAATTTGTGGTTAAGTTTTGTTTATTTGTTTGTAATTGGAAATAATTAGTAACTCTATTCACACGCAATTTTGGCAGCTTTATTTTACTGTTTGATTTTACAATATTGAATTGTAATTCAACAGAATGGCGTTGGCCCTCTTGGCCACAAGAGCACATTGCTGGCTCATGGTCAGCCTCCCATCAACTAGGACCCCCAGGTCCTTTTCCCCTTTGCTGTTCTCCAACAGATCAGTCCCCAAACCATACTGATACCTGGAGCAGTTCTTTCCCAGCTGCAAGACTCTACACTTGCCCTTGTTGAATTTCTTCCTGCCCAACCTTCCAGCCTGCCAAGGTCTCTCTGGATGGCAGCACAGCCTGCTGCTGTGTCAGCCACTCCACCCAGTTTGATGCCATTAGAAAACTTGCTGACAGTGCCGCTGTGCCCTCATCCAGGTCATTGATGAATGTATTGAACAGAACTGGTCACAGCACCGACCCCTGTGGGAGTTAAGAAAGACTTACTTCATTATTGACTTATGACATTAAATATTGCTGTCTGTTTTCTTCATCATTTGCAACAGTGAAATCCTTTGAAATAGGTGGAAATTTTCCAACACAGAATTGGTACAAGAGAATAAGATTAAAGTTGTAAGCCTAAATAGATGAGTTATCAGCTTTTACAGAATGATGTTTGTGTGATGAAAGCCTTGTAAAAAATATTTCTTAAGTGCTGTATATAATTACAGCAATTTCAAATTGTCATCCAGAATGATGAGAAGACCACATTTCCATTTTCCTGTGACTGTTTTGGGGAAGAAAGGGCTTTAACAAAAGAAAATGTTAGCCTTAAAAAAGGCTAGAATTTTCCTACAGTCAGCTGTAATAAAGAAGCTTAGAAGGAGAATCAGGGCAGGGGTTCTAAATTGTCCTCTGTAGGAGACCGTTTATCTCTTTCCACAACAGAGGAAATTTAACAAAACCACATTCTTATGCTGTCATCAGCATCTGTAAAATCACTGCTATTTATAATTCTTATACATGCATAGATCTTATACATTTTAGACATCTGTATACACACAGACACATAGATACTCTTATTAGCTCTTGAAAATTAGAGTGGATTAGTTCCTAGCAAGGCTGTATAGTGTGAGTAGTGAAGTGTAACGTTGTCGTATTGGAGGCATATTGGAAGTATTGGAAGCAAAGGAAGCATAGAATTGATAATAGGACTGTGGGAAGAAGCAGTAGGCCATTCCTTTTACCACTTCTGATTTAGTATCATTAGATTAAAGTGCTTCTGAGTATTCAAATACACAACATGGCAATGTTGTCATTCTTTGTTTTAAATAATCCCTTTTGATATGACTCTTATGCACCAAAAAAAAAAAAAAGTCATAAACCATGTAAATCATTGCTAATGAGCTACCACTTGGCCTTTGTCTATGAGCTTATGTTCATGACTAAAATGGGTGGAAAAACAGTGACTTACCTCAATCAGTAAACTGGTAGTTGACTTCCTTTTAGTGCTTCTTAATGCTTCACATCTGCGCTATCTTTATCTGATTTATATCCATAACTAATCCCTTGTTCACCCACAAATATTTGGTGTTATTGGAGTTGACACAACTTTAATAACACTGATTACTCAGGTTGCAAGTAAATACTGCCATCAGTTTAATTTAACTGAACTATTAAATTATTATGAGACACATTTGTGGGCACGGTTCCATCTTCCTCCCAAATAAATCTCTTAGAAGACACAAATGGATCTTGCACATTTGTGGCCCTTCGGAATGGTAGAGTTTTGATCTAAACCTGCTTAATGAATATTTATTTCTAAGGAAAAACATTTATCATTGTCATTATCCTGCAGTAAAAATAGGAAAGTAGTGAATAAATTGCTCAGCAGCTGGTTGGGAAAGGTTTGAAATTAAATTGTGGTTGATTTTTATCCCTGACAGATTTGCATGAATCATATTACAGAACTGCCATGAATAGCTCTGTGTTTTAAAACTGAGTTTGTGATTATTTTTTTTTCACTTCCATTCAGAAAGAATCCATTTAAATTAATACTTGAAAGAAAAAAATAAGTTTAATTACCACAATTTTGCAGTGGTAACTGCTTTGAACATTTTTCTCTAAAGTCAATATATATAGTAAGACTTAAACCTGATTGTTAATTATCCAAAAGGATAAATATAAAATATAAATTAAAAATGGCCTTTTTGTAAAATTGTCATAGATTATTCTAGCACTGACTTTTTATATCAAAGGTATGTAAAATAGCAAAATACAATGTTTGGGTTTTTTTCAGCAAAAATCTGATAGCTTCTAAGTAAATTATAATGGGTTTATAGGCACATTTACTAAATCTGCTGAAACCATGTCATAGGAATCTTGTTCTCTTCATTTTAAGATTGAGGGAGTGGAAAAGTCAGGTAAATAAACCATGTCTCTATCTCAAAATCCACAATAGCAATGTTTCCATTATCCTATTGCAAGCCCTTTTAAGTATTAGGTCATAAAGTACCTCTGTTTTTCTTCCTCTCTGTACTTACAGTATTTAACAAACAAATGTTACATTTTTGTCAAAGATAAACCTCCAACTGATTGTATGTAAAGTCATCATTCATGGAATGAAGGATTAGGATATTTGCCTTAATGATGGACTCTCAGAGTAGGACAAATTTTTGGTAAAAGTACAAATATTACAGTCTGCTGATGATGTTCATATTGATGGAGTCATAATCTTTGAGTTCCCATACAGATATGATTGTGATTAGAATGGATTTCATTACATGATCAAGTGTAGCCTTCAGAATTTATCGAATTATTTGGATATTCCAAATACTTCCTGAAATGTAAATTAATGTACAAATTTACATATATTCAACTTAATCTGATTTTAGAAAACCAAGCTATATTACTAAACCCAAGTTTAGTAAAAAACCCCAAATTTTCCTGAGTGGTGATTATCTCATGTAATCTGCTTGTCTTGGTCAAGATCCAGATTATTTACCGGGAGATGTATATGCTGAAATAAACACTTTTATTATCCAAAGAATTAAAACTAATATGTGTTTCCCAACTCACAGCAAACATGACTGTGCTGAAATGAAATGGTATACTTTGCATTTGCCTGATTTGTGTTTATAGCCATATGTAAAAAATGTTTAGTAGAATTCCATGTTAAGAATCACTGTCATAATCATGGCATAGTTATGCCTATTCAATACTTAATAATATTACTTGTGAATTGAAAGCTTTGTTTTTGAGGCTACTTGCTTCACATCATTAATGTTAAAAACATGCAGTAGGGCCCATACATATTGGGAATTATTTTTTTTAATATTTTTTATTTTATTTGTATTGTAGGATAAGATTATACATTTAAGTAATATTTTCTTCTATGATGTAATAGTTTTAACGTGGAAAACATCTGGCTCTTTGAGAAAATTTTTCATGTTTATGCCTCTTCTTCAGTAATCACTCGAACAGCTTTTTCTAGTTCTATTTCTTCTGTTTCCAGTAGGGTCTTTGTTTAGTTCGTTAAAAATTTTGTTGTTTGCTGCTGCTATTTTATAAATAGAAATATATTTTCATGCTCTGTGGTTTGTTTTGTTGTTTTTTGTTTTGGTTGGTTGGTCTGTTTTGTTTTCTCTTCTTTTTGACTGTCTCAGGTATTTCTTCATCTACGGACAAAAACCACCTTTTTTGCATAGATTACTACTGTATCTTATTTCAAGATATAGGGAACTTACTGTACACATTAGACATCTGTGATTCTGTCACCCAGAATCGCCTTTAAAAATGGTTTACCATTTAAACCAATATACCCATACCTGATAGTGTAACTCATCACCCTATATAGAATTTATTCCATAAATTATAGGTCATTTATGGAATTTTTGAAGCATATTCATGATTACTAACAACTGAGTTGTTGTTCATTTTCATGTTAATACAAAAATCATTAAATATTGTAAGAAATCTGCTATATAGATTGCAGTACAGTTTTAAAGCATCATTCTATAAATATTTAGATTGCTGAAAGTATATTTTTCATTTTTAACACCAGAATATATATTTGGCATGTGTTGAGTGATTCTTACCAAGAAACATCACCTAATATGATATTCAGAGTGGTTTTCTGCTGCAGATCAGTAAAACCCAATTAACCGTAACATAGAACAGAGTATAATCAAATGCATTCTCCATATAGATCTATGAGTAATGCAGTGCCTGGTGGCTGATTTGTACGTAAATAGCCAAGGAAATGAATTTTTACAAAAAGTTGTCTTGCAGATAAAGACAAATTCCAGGTAGTGAAAATGAACTGCTGTTCAAGTCGCTAGCATTCAGATTTCTTTTTTCAAGAGCAATGAGATGGATCATTGCCCAAAGGCTACTGTCACTTCAGCTGCTAATGACTTCCTGTTATCCTTTTTTTTTTTCTTAAAAATTAAAGCTTTGTGTGCTTCTGTTAACCATGTTGAATAAATTCAAGGCACTGTTGGTAACTAAGTGCTTGACGCCATTCTCTTCAACATGGAAGACAGATGGGGTATGTGTGTGATATACATGAGTTTGTGCATACGCATATATACATGATATGTAATTTATTTTTTTTTCTCTTGGACACTTTGGTGTCATCCAGTTGTGGATTTCATTTATAGAAGGTCAGCTGTATTATCTTTCTTTGTCTGTAGCAGCTGTGCTCTAAACAAAAACAAAAACTCTTAACATAGAAATTGGAAATGTCCGTGAAGTCTGTCCAATTTATGACAGGTTTCTTAGACTAAATCTTCTATCTAGTAGTGACACACACTTCTGCAGCAACTTCATTATAAACCAGATTTTATACATGGAAGAAGATTGCTAGTAAGATAACACTTAAAACCTGCACAAACACTAATGTGTTCAATACAGTTACTAAACGTTTTGATAGAATGTACAGGAGGAATATACTTCCTCCTCCTTTTCAGTATTACAAGTAAACATTAAAGTTGGAAAGTAAAATCTTGGTGTAAAGTTTTCATAAGTAAAACTACTTTTAAACTACATTCATATTGTTGTAATTTGAGATTATTAGACTAGCCTAGTAATTTCTGCTTTATGATATAAGAACATATATATCTTTTCAAAATATATTCATTGAGATTTTGTTGCCTTTAACATTTCACAAGTAAATGTAGCAAACTATCAAAAGAAAAATAAACCAACTTTTTTTATAACTGTATAAGATGCTATCACAAGAATGTACTCTGGGCTTCATCTTGCATAGTTCAGAGTATTCTGATAAGCACAAATTTGTAGGATTGTGCCTCTTTCATATGTTTTGTAATGTGTTGGTGTATAAATGAAATTATCGTCCTTCAAACTAGGTGAGCAGAAAGACACTGAATATGATAACTTTGCTTAACTCCATTGGATAGTGTGAATGAGGATTGGAATTCTGTTGCACCTATGTAACTAAAACATCTTATTCCTAACTATTCAAAGGGAAATAAACCATAGATATTTATTGATAACTTCCCATATATGTTTAAAAACATGAGAGAATAACTGAGGGCCTCTTTGTATAGATTCATCTTTCATTACAACAATGGCAACAGGTTCAGTAAGAGTCCACTCATGCTAATGGTATTTTTTCTTCTATTTCTGATTCTTTGTAACCTCCAAAATCTCTCCTGTATTGCTTCAGATTTTATGTCTGGTCTTCACAATTGAAGGAAAAGAAAAATTGATATTTTTTTTTTTTATGCATGGTGAGATAGAACCATCAGATTCTAGCTACAGGGTTTAACCAGTCTGTGACACTTATAGAGGATAAATTTAATTTACTTGTTTGTTTGTTTGGCTTTCTACCACTCATTATTTTTCTGCCTACTGCAAAATAACACAATATCCTTTGATCCTTCTCTCTTTTCAAAAGTGCTTAGAGTGTGAAAGAGCTTCTCACACACAAACTAGCAATTTGTACTTCTCATATCTCTGTCAAATCAGCATTTTCCCTTATCTTTGGAAAGAAGTTGCTGCAGAGTTTCACGCAGCAAATTAAGAATTTTTTTGTGTGAAATATGGCTAAGAGTCTTTGGTCAGTTGGTCTAGTATGTTCTCAGCTACAAATTCTCAGTAGTCATTCTGAGGCTTATGTATTTAAAAATAAAAAGGAATAGAAACACAGTAGGAGAGTTACAGGTAGTGACACTGGAAATTTAGGAAGTTTGAAGAAGTGTTTGAAGAAAAGATTGCTCACAGAAGTTATGGATACCCTGTCATTGAAATTGTTCAAGATCAGGCTGGATGTGACTGAGCAACCTGATCTAGCGAAAGATGTCACTGCCCATGGCAGGGAGTTGGACCAGATGGTCTTTGAAGGTCTTTCCCAGCCCAGCCCTGAAAACATGGAAAGGCAGATTGGATGGGGCTCTGAGAAACTTGATCAACTTGAAGATGTCCATGCTCATTGCAGAGGTTTTGGACTAGATGACCTTTAAAGGTCCCTTGCAACCCAAACCTTTCTGTGATTCCATGATTCTGTGACAAAAGATGAATATGGCTGTAGATTTTTATCCAAAATATATTCCTTTCCTTGTGCAGAAGTTTCAGTGAGACAGGTACATGCCTGTATTAAAAAAGCACAAATGGTAAGAAATTAGTAAATATTATGACATTGAATGAAGTAGGGCGACATTTATTTTTACACTGCTATTTGAATATACATATCTCAAGAACTGTCTGAGGCTTTTAGTGTCTCAGTGGTATATCAGATCCTTTATCTTGGTACAATTTTTTACAAGCTTCATTTCCATCTTCCAAATTATTGTTTCTAATGCACAAAATCTCATAGTTGTTAAACTTCCATTAGAGAAAAGGGGAAGAAAAAAAAATAACAAAAAATGTTGAAACATTAGGGAAAGTCTAACTTGATTTAAAAAACAATTTGATACAGTCATTAATCCAGAACATTTGAATTCTTTCATGGCTGTCTGCATGGATCCTTGGCTATAGCTTCAAAATAATGAACTTCATTTCACTGAGGAAAGGATTTTTGTTTGGTTAAAAGAATTCAACAATTGTGAAATGTTCTTTCTTTACACTGATGTATTGACTAGTCTGAAAGATATATTGCTTTCCTTCCAAGTACAAATGCTACAGAGAGAAAAATAAAGTCCCCAGAATAGCATAAGTATCCCATGCCTTTTGATACTGAGGCTAGAAGAAGACACCCAAAAGAAATACAAATATTTTTTTTTTAAATTAATGATTAAGTGAATTTCAAAACTATTAGTTTTACTAGTGTTTCCTCTCTGGTAATGTTACATATGATGTATGTTACCATGACTTTAAATAAATTATATCTGAATAAATTAGTTGCAAAAAAAGCATGGTTTTTCCTCCAAAACCTGCATTTGTTTCTGTTTTGAATATTCATAATGTAGACCTTTTTTCTATTTAACATGGTGATCTTAGAGGTCTTTTCCAACCATAAAAATTCTGAGATTCTGAAAGCATATATAACTCATGGATTTTACAAAGTGTTGTATTTTTGATAAAGAACAAGAAAATGACAAAAATACCAAAAAATACCAATTCATGCCTGTTTGATGGCAGACTGACATGTCTGCCAGGCCATTAATGGCACAAAGTCCTCAGCTGGAGTATTTCTTTACATCAGTCCTAATTCACAATGAGGAAATATTTGTTATTTACTTTTTGTAATATATAATGCTTTTATCCTTATTTAGTACACATTTTATGACGATACATTTCCCCAGCACTGACTTTTCTAACAAATTAAGTCATCCAAATGATCCTAAAAGTTTTATTGAAAGATCAAGGTTGTCCCATGGGACAGGGCCCTAGAAGGTAAGGGGGCCCAAGCAAGTTGGCTAATATTCAAACACCATTTCCTCCAAGATCAAAATCAGTGTATCCTAAAGAGTAGGAAATCTAATAAGAGAGTTAAGAAACCTGCATGGTTGAGCAGGGAGTTACTGGACAAACTTGAGCAGAATAGGGAAATATATAAAACATGGAAGGAGGGACAGGCCACTTGCGAAGAATACAGGGAGTTTGTCAAAGGATGCAGGGATGCAACAAGGAAAGCTAAGGCCTCCCTTGAAATTAAGGTGGCGAGATAGGTCAAGGATAACAAAAAAAGCTTCTTCAAGTATGTTGGAGGTAAAAGAAGTCTAGAGGCAGTGTGGGCCTGCTGCTGGATGAAGTGGGTGCCCTGGTGACTGAGGGCAGAGAGAAGGCTGAGTTACTGAATGCCACCTTTGCCTTGGTTTTAGGAACTACCTAATTCTCAGAATAGAAACAAACAACATATTTAAGTATTGCTTTATAGAACAAAAATTAAAACTGTATAATTCAGTCATGGAACGGAATGGATTGAAAAATGGGTAAGTAATGGTCATTGAAAACATGTTTTGATTTAAATGCTTTCGTGTGTTTTAAAGATGTTAAAGGTCCAGAGTAAATTAATGTTTTCTTTCTTTTGGTTTTCCAGCACATGGCATTGTGCAGTTAGGTTGGTGTACTATGAAGTATTTTGTCTTTCTGTGAAACAACAGAGAATGGACTACTTGAATGTTGAGTTGTGAATATCCAGCAAAAGTTAAGAACAGTGATACCTGAAAAACTAATTTTTTTTTGTGCTGTTACTTTGATATCTGTTTAATGTCTGCTGAAACAAGTATGAGAAGTAGCAAAATAAGTAAAGAACAGTGTAAATACAGAATAAGTAAAAAACTGTGTGTCTGTAAAATGGGACTTTGTTCTGCTTTCTTAAGAAGAAATGGGGTAATGTAACTTGACCTAGAGGAGTTAATGAGTGACTGAAGTCAATAGTGCTTTGCTTCCCTTTCAGCCATCAACTGCTCAGATAAAGTTTATTATAAAGTCTTCAAATAAAGGATGGGCATTCAGTCATTATTATTTGTTTATTATAAAGCTGCTTATATTGTCAAAGCTATTGCTTATAAGCATTTTCTCCCTATTTCTTTTGCTTCTGAACATGTAAAAATTATTATTTATAAAATAATGTTTTGTTTTTCCTTTCTAAAATATTGATATTACAGAGCATTAAAGATAACCTGGGGAGACTGCTAGGTCATATAGACATTATTCACAACAAGAAGACACCCGTTTTGCTAAGTGCTACACCAAAGGAAGCAGCAAATATACAAGAAAAGCTCACACAACTTAATTCTCAATGGGAAAAAGTGAACAAGATGTATCGGGACCGACAGGCGTAAGTAACTTTTAAAGACTGATATTTCTGTCAGCATCTGTTAGTATTTGACCTACTGTTGGTGAATGTTTTCTACTCATCTTTTTGTAGCTATATCTTTTAAATTTCAAATGATGTTTTCTTTTAACTAAGCATAGACTGCTAATAGCAAATTGTAATTTAATTTATGAGCATTTTTGTAAAATTAAAAATATTTTGACTAACTACCACTTGCATGATATTGCTTATGTATTCCTATGTCATTTTACATTACATACGTTTACCCTGAGACAGCATTAGGTATTTACTCTTTTATACCTGTACAACTTATTTAAAATTTTGAGTCTTTGATGGGTGCATCAGAGTAAAATCCCTTTCAATTGCAGAGGTTTTACTAGTTTGAGGAACATTTTTCATTTCATGTCTAAGGAGCATATCTAGAATTGTTAGGATCTCTAACTCCATTGTCATATTTTTATAAGTCTGTATATTAGACATTATACAGCAAGGCAAGACAATCAAGAGAAGTATAGAAGGACATTAAAATTATAATAAATAAAGCTGAGATCTCTTACAATATAGTATAATGCTTATTATTTTTTTTGTAACTGAGAATCATGAGAATATGACTTCTTATACTACACATATGTTTAGATATACCACTTATCTCAGAAACTGTTCTTAAAAGCAGTATAATTGTTAAAAAAAAAATCCAAATACTTATTACATTGTATAGTAAGAAGATGCATGAATCTCAACATGTGACTAGAAGAAAAAAAAGTACTTCCTGTGGGTTTAGTCCACACTGATTTTTTCCTACAATCCTAACATTGCTTACTTTTGTGTTTTTTGTTTAGAAATACTGGTCAACTGTCATGTTGCAGATTTGTACATTTCCACTGTTAGCCAGTCACTAGGTTTGACTTGCAGTTGTTGGAGATAGAGAGTAAAGTTTAAATAAATTATAATCAGACAGAATCATAATAAAAAATATTCATGCCATGTCTGCTTTGTCTCAACATTTCAAGTGTGAGAAACTGAAGCAGATTTACAATCTGGTGAAGTTTTCAGATTTTCCTATGCATAATGCTTTTTTTTAAAAAAAATAATAAACTCTGATGTGATTATTCTATTTCTTCTGATTTAATATACAAAAGTGGAGAATGTTAGAAGCAGGGACTAGATCCAAGATTCTCACACAGATAATAAAAACTGGGTGTATTTGATGTCATGCTCTTCCCAGAGACTGGTTTTGCCCAAACTCTTACTGGTATTGCCCAAACTCTCACTGGTTTGCCCAAACTCTTACTGGTATATTAGACTAAGCTCTGATAAACATTTAGTTTTCCCCCCCTCCTTTTATATTATTAGTACGTAGCAAGGAAAGTGATTTATTGTTAGCTGAAAGATTGGACCACCAGCAGTATCACTCAGTTATCCCTGGATATTTAGACTATAGTGATATTTAGCTAGCAGCAGAAAGTATTTTGAGATTAAATGAGTGAATGCTTGTCAAGTATTTTGAGGTCATCAGATAAAGGCACTAGAGAAGTGCTAAGTATGATTACTCTCTAGCTGCGTTTGCCTTGGGGAGTCATCCTTTTAGTATAAGGGACAGCAACTCAAGGTGATAATAAGCTTGACTGCTGTCTGGAATTGCAGGCCTTTCATTTTCTTTTAAATCTTCTGTTTGTGGTGTTGATCTTCTTCTGTCATTTTTTCAGTGGTTTCATTTGAACTCTGAGATGATCCCTATAGCTTCTGTGAGTTTGTGAGGTGCATTTGGATGTAGGGTGGAGATAAAGGAAGACAATATGGCCTTTAGCATTTTGCTTCTAGTAATTTTTGTCTGTAAGGGGTGAAAATATCAGTGTCTGCCCTTGAGACAGGCATGAAGCTGTTTTTATGAGATATGCTACTGATGATGATCTTTGAGACAGTTTTGGAATTACTGGAGCTCTGTCTTGCTTTCAAGGGAGTATGTCTCAGTGAATGTGAGTATTCCATCTTTGAAATGTTATGGAAACAAATATACTATGCTAAGTTCATTTCTGAATATTTGTTTTAAGTAATCAAAGGATACTAGTAACTTAGAAATTATTATTTAAGTAAATGGTCAACTATCACCACAAAATATGGAAGTGCAAAATAACTTTAATTACTCCTGTAATTATTAGCCCAGAGCTTACTCTTAAATTTCATAGAAATCAATAGGAACATTCATGTTGAATTATTTCTTGTGAAATAGATTTCCTGGAAGTCCAGATTCATATCTAGACACGTTGTAATTAGCTTTATAGTGAATTCCTGTTAATTAGAAATCAAAATAGATTTTCAGGGTTTTTTTCAGCAGAGCATGTGTCAGTTTGACAGATATTCATTATGATGATACTCAAATAGCTTTGCAAGTGCAGTTCTTCTACAACATTTGAAAACCTTGTTTCATTTTGTCACTTCGTCGTGTTTCCTGTATTGGAATGTGTTTGTACTGTATTAACTATAAGGTATAAATGATTTTATTATAGGCAATCTAGACAAGGCTTTCGGTCAATATTAATAATGCAAAGAAACCCAGAATATATGGGAATATTTTTTTGCCTTGTTTAGAACTAGAAAGATATAATTTACAGCGTAAGATGGAAAATACTTTTGCCTTATATATGGCCATTAAAATGTCTGTTTTCATAGGGCAGTGTATATAAGAACATCTTTCAAATGGAATAGCTACAAATTAAATATTAAATTATTTTTTAACGCTTAAATAGCAAATTTGATGCAGGGTGTGAAAAAATACTGTAACTATAGGGAATAGAGGCATGTTTGTTAAATCACTGTCATACAGGTGGTTTTAGACCTTAGACAATTCTTGACTAAATGGGAATTGAAGTTGTCTGCATTTTAAAATGAGGTGGCAATAACTAAATCAGAATTTCTTTCAATAAGTAGATCTAATTACCTCATCTGAAATAGCATATGTCTGTGCTGGGAAAGTTTCAGCTGATAAGGAATCTTGTATGTTTTAAAATCAGCAACCCCCAAGCCTGACAACATAACTTAGCATAACTTCTTTTTTTTTTTTTTGTCACTGAACGTTTTACATTACGTTTATATGAGAATTATTGTGATTTTTTTTCTGCTGTACAGACTAAAAGAATTGCACTGAAATGTCTGGGAAATTTTATGGCTTAGTCATGAATATGTGAGCTGTAGAACTATGGGAATGTGAAAATGTATGAAGACAAACACAGGTGGGAGCAAATAGGCTGTGACCTGTCTGGATATGAACTATTTTGGGCCTTCATGTCAGATATAAAAAATAATATGACATTTGGTGAGTGTCATAAGCTATGAGACTCATCAGACATGTAGGATATACTTGCTTTAGGGACAATGCTATGTTAGTGCAGCTATGTGATTTCAGATAGTCCTGATTTACATCCACCCATCTCAAAAGGCTGGCAGTGCTCATTCATGCTTAGTTACATCCATCTGTGCAGACATAGTCTGAGAGAGCTGCATTATATCCTTTGGTCTAAAACTTTATTTCTGATGACTTCTGTTACTTTCTGTAAGTGTTGACAATTGAGGTATGCTCTCACCGTTGGTATTACACAGAATTACACAGAATTCTTGTTGAGGCTGGAACAGACCTTTGAGATCATTGAATCATTACGTCGTGCTGTGTGATGATGCTTTATCTGGGTGAATATTTCGTTAGGTCAGCTGTGCACTGAATAAAGATGATGTTGCAGGAAATGCCATTAGGTTTAACTCATCTTGGATGTACTAAAGTGAACTCATTTGTATAACTCCCCTGATGCTTTTTAAGGAATTGCTGCTCTACTGCTGCTATAGTACACCTACTTCACCTCGTGGGAGAATGTTTTCTGACAGTAGAGGGAGCCTTTTAACATCTGTAGCTAAAGTCAGAAGTTATTTTTTATTGTATACAATTTTCATAATTGTAATTTCTCAGCTGTGTTCACGTTGTAGCTGTAGGCTAAAAATATATTTTTTTCTTTCTTCCTCTGAGGCAGTTTGAATGCATTTTTTTCTTTTATTAAATGTTTTACTTGCACCCCTATGTGCCAAAGAGACAAAGATGACACATGTTTGGAGTAGAAAACTGTAGCTTTGTGGTAGTCATCGACTTGGTACCAAAAGTCTCTAGACTTAGAAAGTTCTATCTTCTGTCCTGGTGACCTTCAATAATTCAGTAGAGTTTATCAGCTTTCAAATTTCCTTTTCTTGAAGGGCAAATCAGCATTTGAGGTGGTTTGGGCAAAATCCAGCCAATACATATGATTTGATCGAGAATATTATGGGAATCAACCTGGAAAAAAACATTTACATTGGCTCATTCTTACAGCAATAAATACACTACACATTGCTAGAGTAGTATCTGTTCCAGAAAAATGTATGCCCTTGAGATTAATTTATTCTTTATTTAGCTGGGGAACTACAAATACATTTTTATCTAACATAGAAAAAAAAAATCTTGAGCACCATAAAATTTCTGAGAGGTTTTGTGTCTTGAGGTATAGGGTTTAAGAGCATTCACTGCTCTGGAGGTCTTCAGGGCCATAGGAGGTCTTTAAGTGGTCTATCTGACACTTTACTCTTTTAGTTTGGATCAGAAGAGAACTTTTGAAACTAATCTTCTGATTGTACCCACCATGATTTGATTCATGCTGAGAAAGGCTCCTTGGGCGTCTGAATGGGATTTCTGTTGCATTCAACAATTTCAGAAGCTGTGCTCTAGGAATGCACCTAAAGTGCTTCGATGTCATCTAAACATGCTGGCCCACACTCACAAGTTTGAAGTGAAACCTCCAAACATATAAAATATGTGAATTGGCCTCATTGTCTTAAAATTAAGCATATTTTTAGGCATTGTTTAATAGAAGTAGATTGTGCTGCTTCCTGGCCAAGAAGTTATTTTTCTTTTTCTCTGTTCCTTTTTGTCATTTGCAATGATCCTAATCCTAACTACTTAAACTGCATGTCTCCCTTGTGTTCCAATAACATACTTTTCACTGAGATTCATGCCCTCCTGCAGAAATTTAAATATGAGGAGTGTTAGGTTCTGTAAGTCAATCAGTCAATATAATTACTGAAAAGCAAAATATTAGGAAAATGCAGCTGAAGAATATTCTAAATATTCTTTGAACGGGCATGAAATTAACAATTTATGGCATATTTTGCCCAAAATAGAAGGAAGTGGTTATGTTTCTGATCTCAGAGATAAAACCAAACCAAACCAAACCCAAACAACAATAACAAAAAAACCCCACAACACAAAAGCTCATAGTTTCAACAGATGTATACAATAACCCATTACATTTTAAAGGATTCAGATGACTAGGACTTGTGTGATTAGTATTTGTTCAGTAGCTGTCACAGGCTTCATCCATTATGTCAGAACTGCAGACCATAATATAGGTGCTTGTAAAGTTTTTAATATGATAAAATTGTCACTTGTGTTTTTTTTAAAAAAGGATATTTGAAAACAGGATGCTCACAAAAATACTAAATCTCCACTTCCTGAACTGTCATTGCATTCTGAAACAGTAAATCTGAGATTTATAGTTTAGGGATTTAGGCTGGAAAAATAAACTTAATTGTTTCACTGTTAATAACTTTTGCTCAAATGTCAATTGACATGCTTCTGTGCTTACTATAAGCATTGTATTCTAGCATGTGAACATACTAACTGAAACTTATTTCTGTGTAGTACTAAGAAGTAATAAAAATCAAAATAATTTGCAGGTTTTGCTGAGTAACAGTGTTTCCTAAAAGTCATCAAGACAATTGTTGAATATTGTGGTATTTCAAGGCCAAACCCTGCCCTTTGTAAGGTTATGAGGTGTTATGTCTTCCTAAATGGTACACATCATGTAATTCAAGTTTTAAGTCATGGTACTCAAGACACATTGTTGTCTCATGACCCATGAGATTCACCCCTGACTACTGATCACTAACAAAACCTTCAGTAATGATTTCTGGCTGTGTAACACAAAATATTTCTACTCAGGTGTCATGTGGTTAATAATGATATATGAAGATATAATATATATGAAGATATTCCAATAATGGAAGCTATCTTACAAATTAAATAGTTCTTAAATTAATTCCATGTATAGTGTTATTAGCCTTTTCATTAATTTCCCTGCCTCTTAATTAATTTCTCTGACAAGTCTGGCTAAATAAACTCACAGCATCCTACAGAAATATTGTCATTTTATAAGTAAGACAGGAAGAGCTGTGGTATTCACATGCTTTTTTAAGGTCAAATACAAATATTCTGAATTTCCAAGAAAACTTTGCATTTCAACCCACAAGAGCACCATGTCTCTCCAGTACCATCTTTATGAGCATCCAGAGTGGCTGAGATACTGTGCGAGCAGGTGTTAGAAATATCAAAGTGTTCGGAAATTATTTGCATTTTAACGAGGAGGGAAAGTATTATGAAATTATACTTTGTGTTGTGGGTTTTTTCATGCTTTAGAAATGACTGCAGTCTTCACTGATGTTTGGGGTTTTTTTTCCTCTCTCCCCCCCTTTCTTCCCTTGCTTTCAGCATATTGTGTCTGAGAGGAGCAGTCTTTACCAGTATGTAAGGCAGGACTGACACAGCAGAGAACTGCACTGCAGGAGAGTTGGCGGTCTGTGTGTAAAACACTGAGGGACCATAGGGGGTACCCCACTAGGGGGCAGTTTTGCAGTGAAATTGCTCTCAGGGGTGTGCAAAACAAAATAACATGAAAATTGCTTTTTTCCGTCTTTCCGGTGTGTTTTTTCTTTCTGTCAGAATACAAGATACCCTCTGACTAGCTGGAAGCTGAGATAAAACGTAAATCTGGGGAATCACGGAGTTGTTCTTTTCCTTTCAGACTCACAGGCCTTCATGTACAGCAAAACTGTAGCACACACACTTACTGTTACAAGATTCTTTTTCTCTGGACTTTTTAAGGCTCTTCCATCCTTCCTGACTTATTTCTACTTTCCCTCTGATTTCAGTGTAGAAATTCTTAATCGGTGATTAAGGATTTACATTGAGGTTTTTATACTGTGGAACAAATTATTCCTGGTTTTCCAAAACGGTTGAAAACTGGTTAGCATCTTATAGTTTATACTATTTTTAGAAGGCATTATTCTAATATAATCAATCAAGAAGATGAAATTAGAAAACTTAAAGCTCTAATACAGATAACCCAGGCTCAAACGCATTTTAATTATGATACCTTTAAGAATTTTCCTTTTTTTCCTTTTGCACTACACACACCTGTGTACTTGATCTGTTTATAGCATTTGACGACATGGTAGACTGGTGAAAAACAGACAGCATAGAAATCCTTAACAGAATAATGTTGCATTTTCATGTTGTCAGAGTGATTAATGACAAGCACTGTAGTTTGTTGGTAACGGAAAGAAGCAATTGTTTCTGCATTTCTGAATTGATGCTCTTTAGTAGACACTGTGGGAGTCTGCAAGCCTAGAAATAAATTATTCTAATAACCATGAGTGTCTTTGTCCCTGCAGTGCACTAAGAGACCAACAATTCTCTTTACTATCTTTAAATCCTCTGGCATTATAGTAATGCCAGTTAAACTGCATTTTTTTCTTCTTTCCAATTTTGATGCACAATAATTTGATCAGTTCCCCAAGTCTTTATGCATCCTAAAAACTGAGTCATCTTCCACATTCTGTAGAAGGGAAGAGCTTATTTCCAAGGTGCCTGTCTGGGGAGTACCCCTGAAATATAGTGATCCTAAATCATATCAATCACAAAATTATTTGGGTTGGACCTTAGTCCAGGGACACCTCTCACTACTAGAGCAGGTTGCTTAAAGCCCCATCCAACCTGGCCTCGATTCTCCAGTGATGGAAAATCCACAACTTCCCAGGGCTACCTGTTCCAGTGTCTCACCACATAGTAAAAAAATTTCCTTATTATTTCCAATATAAATCTACCCCTCTTCCAGTTTCAAACCAGAGTAGGAGAATATTTTATACATATATATATATAAAAATTATATAATATTCAAAATAGAGTA